>BMAO01014720.1:27331-88065 GCA_019973975.1 Trichonephila clavata | reverse complement strand
GATAATGAGATGATTGTGCAGTTTTACGACATTTGAATGAGTATTAATTAGAATTTTCAATGTTATGGTTTACTGTAACTGTAATTTTAACTAAAATTCCAACTATCCAAAATAATTTAAAATTTGTGGAATTGTGTTTTAATTCCTGACCTGCTGTAGTATAGAGAGGCCCTTCGATTTTTATATAGATATTATTGTTAGATAACGAATCATTCTTGGCATCGGAAACCCATCGCTAACCTGATCGGATTTGGTCACCGTAACTTGACACCGCCAAGTATGTATACTGCTACTCTGAACTCAATTCTAGTTCTATGCACAACTTTTAACAGTGTTTTTAGCGAAAATATGTTTACCAAATGTTCAACCGTAGCCACATACCCTTAAGTTTGTTTTTGCTAACCGGCCAAAAAGCGCAGATAATCTATTTTTCTCGCCAATTCTATAAAGCCTTACAAAATCAAACAATTCAGTACCATGTGTTCAACTGCGGGTGGTAGAAGCGAAAAATAGTTCGAAGATTTGTGAGAACTAAATTGCTGTTGGAACCCCAATCTAAAATATGTAGCCAGTATATTAAAAACTTTTTAATCCCAATACTTTTAATTTGTTTTGTTAGTACATCAACCATTTTGAAATTTTGAGTACATAATAATCCTTAGAGTTTGTAAAGTATGTACCAACTGATATATAAACAAACTCATTTCAAACTTGAGTAAGTCCAGTCATTTTTGAGTATTTTTCTCCGTGATGTGACCTGTAACCTGTTAACAGTGGAAATCCAGTTCATTTATACCGGTAGGAAAATAGATAAAATTGGCACAATACTATTATTATTTAGGACGTTCATGATTCCTTGAGGCCTGTCCAATTCGGTGTATAATTCAAAAGAAATCCGGGCCCGTTCACAACATCAGAAGGTTTCACCATTTTTATCCTTGCTGCACTCACCTAAAATTGTGAATTTGCCAAAATAGACAATTTTGAATGATGACGGAGAATATTTGTTTGCTTTATAAACACCAAGTCGACATTTTATCCACTAGAACAAAACCATGCGTTTTGGTAAAAGCAACGCCATTACTTAAGCATGATGTCACATCTCTTAAAATCGCGTTTTACCGGAAATGATTTTATGGCAATAATCAAATGGGGTCAGTAATTGCTAAAAACTTTGAAAATACTTAACTGAAATTTTGGTGTATGTTCTGTATAATAGTATAAGAGTCTTTTTAACCTTCAGTTATCAATCACCGTTTATTACAAACTTACAGTTCTTATGTGGAATTATAATCACTGTTTTTAAGGAATTTATGAGGTAACTGAGATAAAGTACCAGGCTTGTAAGAATTAAAATTACTCTTATCCTGAAGGTCATTTCGACAATAACAGTATAGCAATACATGTTGTTCAAAATGAAAATTCGTTCAAGAAACCTCGGCAATAAGGTCGACCGGCGTTGTAGTTATTTTTAACCATTTGAAGTTATATATCATTTTCTTCTTAATTTCAGCATATTTTCTATGTACGAAACATCTAAACAACGTGGGCTCCATGCATATCGGTTTTTAGTACCACGTAACCGAACGGAAGTACAACAAATCTGTGCCTAAAGCGATAAGATTTACATTATTTTTTTGAAATTGGTCAATTTTTTAAAAAAAAGCATGTTTTTTCTCACAAATTGTATGTGCATAAAATGCATAATACATACACAGAGTTATAGTCTATAATACAAATAAAATAAAATAAAAGTTTTCTTAAAATGTTAATTCAAATGTCTTAAAAAGAAATCCATTTGTAACTTTACCGTGAAGCAAAAAAACATAGTTTCTCAGACAATGCTTTTAAAGATTAAATACAATATGAAAAATGTTCTACTAGTTGTACATTTCTAAACTCACCATATTTATAGCTCAAACTCTTTAGCTTCATGTTTAACTAATTTTCAACCCTTTTTGCTGTTTTCTGGAGAGTTTTATAAATTATAAAAATTGTCGAGTTTAGTAAAATTTTCATGAAAAATTGCAATTAGGATCTTTTACACAAAATTCTAATGAATGTATTCAAATAATATTTATACAGTACATAAATAATGGAACATTTTATATATTAGGAATTAAAAGATATGTATTACTTTTAAAAGTTTTTTAAATATGCCAAATTTTATGCAAAAAGCGCGATTTTTAAAAAAATTAATGATATTTTTTACATTTAAATGCAATGAAGTACATAAATACAGTGAACCCCCAAAAGTGTTCGTACACTTGCAGTTTCCTATAAAATTTAATGATTTCGACTAATAAAAATTAATGTATAGAAATTGTAATTTTTTTATGATATCTGCAACTTGTTCTTAATGGAATGACATAATTATTTTTTTAAAAATAGCATAACTATTATTTTTAAAATTAATAATCAAAAGCTCCTGAAAAATTACGCAACTAAAAGTCTTAGAACACTTAACAAAAATCTCAACATAGCTTTAAATATTGTATTTCTTTCTTAATTTAGAACTTAGTAGGATATCTTTTAGTGTCCACAACAACTTTTGGACATCTTGATATAGATTTATGAGTTTTTGTAATTTCTGCATTGATTTTCCTCCATGCTTCTGTGATTATTGTTTTTACTTCCCATTATGTGTTTATATGTCATGTTTTCTTTTATTTTAAATCTAGTTCTCCCCAAATATGCTCTGCTGGGCTAAATAAATTGATTGAGGAGGTGTTTTCAAACTTTTGGGTACAGGTATAAAGACACCAGCGGTGTACATTGAGAGCAGTACGCTTGGCATCATTATCCTGTTAAAATATGAAGTCGTGTTCATATCAAATTTTGGACAGACAATTTAAAATTTCTCTTAAAATATTTGACTAGAGCTCACATGATTCTCAATACCATCAAAAATTACCTAATTCTGTGGCTGATTTACGCCCCCACGCAAGAACACTTCCACTTCCATGGTTCATCATCCAACTAGATTCTTGTGACTTAAGTTTCAGAAAATTCAAAATTGACAGGAAAGTGATTGGGATGACAGAAAATTCAACATTTTTGGTTCTGATGGGCATATAATAGTTTTAAAGGAAAAAATGAGCCATTTAATCCAGTGAATTTATGTGGAACAAGAGCTCCTCCACCTCCATGATTCAACACAGAGGTGTTCTTGCGGGGGAGGGGGGGGTGTAAATAGGCTTCAGGAATTAGGTAATTTGGTATTTTTTGATGGTATTGAGAATCATGAGCTCTATTTAAATATTTTAAAGAGAAATTTTAAATTATCCTCTCAAAATTTGGATATTTCAGACGACTTCATTTTTTTTAACAGGATAATGACGCCAAGCGAACTGCTCTCAATGTACACTGCTCGTGTCTCTATACCTGTACCCAAAAAGTTTGAAAAACACCTCCTCAATCAATTTATTTAGCCCAGCAGAGCATATTTGGGAGAACTAGATTTAAAATAAAAAGAAAACATGACATATAAACACATAATGGGAAGTAAAAAACAATAATCACAGAAGCATGGAGGAAAATCAATGCAGAAATTACAAAAACTCAATAAATCTATATCAAGATGTCTAAAAGTTGTTGTGGACACTAAAAGATATCCTACTAAGTTCTAAATTAAGAAAGAAATACAATATTTAAAGCTATGTTGAGATTTTTGTTAAGTGTTCTAAGACTTTAGTGGCGTAATTTTTCAGGATCTTTTTGATTATGAATTTTTAAAAATAATAGTTATACAATTTTTAAAAAAATAATTATGTCATTCCACCAAGAACAAGTTACAGATATAAAAAAATTACAATTCCAAAATATTAATTTTTATTAGTCGGAAACAATAAATTTTATAAGAAATTGCAAGTGTACGAACACTTTTTGGGTTCACTGTATATACACAGAGATTAGAGTTTGATTCATAACACAGATAGAACTAAATAATACATGTTCTGAAAATTTAAATTCAATATCTTAAAAATATTTTGTGTAGGGATCAGCATCTGGTTTTGTTAACTCCAATTCCAGTTTACTAATTATGCTATAACTTCTAGATATCATAGAAACAAAAATAGAGTGTTTTTGGAATCTTAAATGTATAGTCTTTAAAATAAAAACACAAAAGTAATTTTTGAAAATTTTCACAAAAACTGCGAATTTTGGGTAGTCACATATCTTAATGAAATTTACTTGATTCATAATAAGTCACATTGTTGATTTTTTGGGGCACTTGCTTATAGGCAAATAATAATTTAAGTATTCCTTTGCTACATTGGAATAGTTTTATTTTCATATTGAACTTTAAAATAGCTTGCATGTCTTGAAAAAGGCAAGCCTACAAAATAAATTTTTGTTTTCAATTAGTAATCTTTTTAAGAGACTAATTTCTTGTAGATTTTAAAGAACTTTTCTAGCTTATTGGTAAACTTATGGAAAATGTCTTAAAAATTCTCATAAAGAAATTATTTCATTACAGTTATTTTATGGTTCCTTTATTGTGACTATAGTGTTTTGTTTATTTGGATGAAAATAAATGAAGTATATATATCAGATTCTTTATATTTAACCCAATATAAATATATTTTATGCTTTTACTCATTAAAGAAAAGTAGAGAAAAATTATGTTTTTACCATAAAATCTGGCATATCATGTATACTATCGTATTACATGCACTTATACTTTCAAGTAGCAATTTTTAATTTTTATGTTTATTTGCTGAAAATGTGCACCCCCATTTTCATGAAGAAACCTGAGATGTATGCGAGTCATGCTCTTAAAGTTTGAAAGTCATTTATTCTAAGCTTTAGTAAAAAGTAGTATACATCTAGAAGTGCAACCCTTTAAGTTCATAAGGAATGCCATTTCTTTTAAATAACCATTATTTTTTGATCTATGTAGAAATCTAATTTTTTTTCCTGTGCTCACATTTTTTAAAGCTCGTATTTTTATACCTGGTATAATAACGTGCACGCATAAAATTCATCTTATTTTTTGTGTTAAAAGTGTGCACCATACACCTGATTTTACGATACATATTACCACAACAATGCCAATGTTCAAGATAACGTGCCAAGTTGGTGACCCTGATTTTGCATGTGTCGTATGCGCCAGATTGACTACCATGTGTTGTATTACATATAATTTCACCAATATGGTTGCAATATTATGAAAGTACCAAAAATTAATACAGCTTGGGTACAAAAACTCCTGTATGCAGGTATGTTGTACACAAGTGAAAAAACATAAATCTTGGTATATACTTACGTATTATCACAACCAATTGGTGACATTATATGAAACAAAGCACCTGTTTGCCAATTCAGCACGTTCAACACACAGGAACTCGGAGGGTACTTGTGTATTTTTGCGACAATCGCTGACTCTAAATAACTCGCTGAGTTGGCCACCCCGATTTCCTATGTGTGGTACACACTGAATTGGCTGCCAGGTGCTTCATTTCATATAATATCGCTAATAGGTTGCAATAAGACGCAATTACCAATCAGGGTTGCCAACTTGGTGTGTTATTATTAGATTTGGCATTTGTTGTGATAATACGTAATTTGTTCAGTCTGACGTATTTGAAGCACAATTAATTTAAATTATAGTTTTAAGAAACATGCTTTTTTATCAAACTAAAAAGTAAGAAATAAATCTTAATATAAGAATAAAATGATTAACTAGAAAATTAATGTCATCGTGGTACTACATTTTTACACTAACTCTGCATTTTGGAATAGAACTAGTAAGAAATTATAACAATTGATATTGAGCACCCCACTCTTTTATATGCAGTTATTATTTTTCCAGTTTCAATTTTATTTTTTTCTGCTTTTTTCTTGGCATTTCTAAATACCTTTTGTTCTATTTCTTTAAATCCTGGCATTCATATTTTTCTAATTGGTTTTCTATAAAAAAAAGTACTTATGTTTTTGCTTCTTAATGTAATTCCTTTTTTGCCAGGAATAAGCCATTCTTTTAAATTATTGTCGTGTTGAGTTCTTAGTGGGAGACCATCATCATTGATTGAATACTATTGGATGCCAAAATTTTTGCAGCGATTTCAAAACCACTTCTAAAAGATGTTTAATGTGTAGTGTACTGATAGCAAATTAGTTCCTGTATATATTGTTCCAATGTGTGGTATTTTTTTAACTGTTGTTTTTATAAATGTGAAATTCAGGTAGACGTGCAATATTTATAAAAATTGTATTTTTTAAATCTTTTATCTTGTTTCTAAATTATAAATGCTTTATTTTTAATTTGCACTAATTTCATTTCTGCTTGTTAGTACAAATCTTGATTTTTAATGTTTCCACTCATAATTTGTTTTAAATTTTGATATAGCTCTGAATTTTTTTTATACATATTTTATGGATAAAATTAATCTATGAATTTCATACATTTTGCACTTTCTGCCAAAGACCATTGGTTTCACATTGTAGCCTTTGTCCTTATGTTCTAAATACTCATACAGGTATATCATATCACTACATGTGTTATGCTAAATTTTGTAGATAGTCATTTCGAAAACTATATAATTATGAACAACCTTTGTAAAAATTTTACTCTAATGAGAAAACTTTCAAAATTCCTTTCAGAACCAGCTATCTATAAATTCTGCAGTAAATAATTTAGATGACTCTCATATCCTAACATGTAATTTATTTGAAACAACACTGTTTGAAAGGCATTTTCACTCACATTTTGTAACTCAAAGACATGATTTGATAAAAAAAATTAAAAAGTTGTTTATTTATGTACTTTTACACACTTTCCTATATTTACAATAATAATTCAATATATATTACACTAAAACATAATCTGTTCTGCACAAATAAGGATGGAGTTGACTATAATATGGATTAGATAGTGTTTATAAAAAAAAAATTTCACAAATTTCACTTATATTCTTGTTTATTTTTTATGTATATATGTATGTGTACAATTTCCAGAATAAATATTTCAACAATATGATTTTGGTTTGTTTTATTTTTCTTGTTAACAGTGAATAATTGAAAATAAAATGCTGTATAAAGTAGAAAAATGGCTAGATTATGATTCTGTTGCTCCTTGGGATGTTATTTTTTCTTTTAAATGGGTGCAGAAAACTTCTCTAAAAACTCTTTCCAGTTGGTTAAAAACTTGTTTATTTTAAATGTTTTTTAATGCAAAAATCTACTGTTTTAGTTGTTTTTACATTCTTCTAAGGACTGAAATTTTTAAGTATTTTAATTTTAAAAAAAACCATTAACTTAAAAACTATAATATTTGTTTTCTTTGGTGATAGGAGAGTGTAAAATCAGTTGATTTAACAAAAAACGATCTTAATTTTTAATATAGCAATGCATTTTCTTTATTTCCATGTGGATAGATGTTTCTATTTAAACAAAACAATTGATATAAAGAGTACTTACACACCTGGGCCTAATGAGTGTTAGTTTAGTCAAAAGGTTTTTTTTCTTCAGGTTACATAATATGTAAAAAAGCTATTTATTTCTGGCATTGTTTTGAAATTTTTACTTAGAAAAATCTGTTATTTATCATAATGTTTCCTAGATATTTCTAATAACTTATTATTGAAGGGCTGAATTTTTTTAAATAAAAGTTAATTTTCTGCTTGTATATGATTTTAAGGAAACAATATAATGCTTCTAGAGAAACATAAATATAAATAATGAATCAAATTGCTTCTGGAACTAGTTCAAAATGCATACACATTTGTTTAACTATTACATCGAATTCATTTTTGCAGTTTCAAAGATTTATATTTGCGGTAAAAGTTCGAAGACATGCAGTTTGTGATCAAATAATAGTTGCATTTTTTTTCCTCGAAAAGTAATATTTTTGTTGATACTTGCGTATTGTCGCCACCGTATTGGCGACATTATATAAAACGAAGTACATGGTTGCTAATTCAGCGCGTAGGACACATGCGAAATCGTTACTGCCAATTTGGCGAGTTATCTTTAACTTAGGCACTTTCGCGATAATATGCGAGTACCTTTTTGTTACACACAATAAATGTAAAATGAATTTTGATTTCGAAGTTAAGTGTAAAAATTTCATCAAATGAAAATAAAATAATACGTAAGATGTAGAAAGTGAAAATTTACAACTCAGGTATCACATTTTTAAATCCCTTAAGATTTGGGTTAATAAATATTTTTCTGTTAAAAATTCATATTAGATCAACAGTACCGAAAATAAATGCTATTCATACTCATTTTATTGTTTTAACTCATATTTGATACATTAACAGATTCAAATATGAGTGCATTATATACTCATATCGATCTTTCATTCTCAAAAATTTGATCCCGTAACAGGTTCAAAAATGAGAATGTACTTGTGTCTCGATATGAGAATATCCGATTCTCAGATTTGAGTAAGCGTGCATCGGAGCTATTTTGAGAATGTGAAGTACTCAAAAGTGAGCTGTTTGCTCTCAGTTTTGAAGATCGTTTCTCGCAGTGATGGTAGATAGTATTGTGCATAGTTTTTTGGTGTATAAATATCTTTTAAAACTATTCAGGGTAGCTTGCGGTATTTTAATAACGAAACTTCAAAATATAAGTTACAGTAGTTCTACAATAAATATGAACGATTTCCTAAGACTCCTCTGCTATTTTTAAATTAACATCGCGTCTTTGGGCGAGTGAGTGAATATTAGCGTCCCACTGTTCAGCTGCACGAGAGCTTTTGCAACATCGTATCCGGGAATAAAAACGACTAGCTGAGTGAAATTTGGAATATATGTATTTTCATCAATATTGCAATAAAGTAGGCTTGAAATGTGGAATAATGCTGATTTCTCAAATTCTCAACCATTTCCTCAACTCCGCTTGCTACAATATTTCGACTTAAACTTAAATTTTTAATTTGCTTTGTTTGAGTTGGACTATTCTTTCCACTGTTTTAAATACTTTCCCTTTCAGTAAATGATTTCGACCTGCTTGCGTGATTAAATGTGATGATTTATAACTTTTACACAGCAACTTAATAGTTTTCAACAAATTTGATGAGAACACTTTATTGTTTTCGAAGAATTGATCTCAATTCAATTTGTCTTCATTAATTTTGCGAAGTATTGATAACAGTTTGTTTCATATTTGAGTCGAGTTGCATTTTAAGATTATATTCCTCAGCAACTGAAATAGAGTCTTTAGATATTAGGTATATTTTATTCTTGTTTTGGACACAAAAAATATTGCAGTTTCCAATTTCTAGAAAATTACGAGGTTTCTTAAGAACAGATCTTTCTTTACTCATTGTCGAAATTTGAATTTTTTATTAAAAAACTTAATAGCTTTTATAGGAATAAAAACCCACTTCTATTTGCAAACGATTAAGTGTATACTCTCTCTCTCTCTCTCTGCCCTTTATCTTAACCATTTTTAATACTTTTAAAAACTTTAAGAAATATCTCTGACAGCGTCCTGCTGATTTGACACTCCAATCACAGAAGGAGGAAAATAAATAGAAGTCGCACAGACCAAGGATCGGGGAGCCATCTATAGTTAAGAATACGCATTTCAGAATTTGATGAAAATTAATTTTTTAAATAAAATAAAATTAAAACATTTAATAAAATATAAATTAATATTTTAAATCAGAAGGCCAAATCTATTATCAAAAAGGATTTTTTTTAAAACAAGAATAGTTAAAACGTAAATACATGGAAGATTTATATATATCAAAGATTCAGATCAAACGAATTTCAAAGTGACCAAACTTTAAAAATCCTGATATTTAAAAATATATAGGAACCAACGGGCCCAGGGCCGGCTCTAGCAATTTTGCCACCCCGGACAGAAATGAAAAATGCCGCCCCTCTCCCCAAAGTATATATATATATATATTATTATTATTATTAAAAAAGATAAATGTCGTTCATAAGTGCACACCTATAAAACTTGAATATTACTTGCGAAGAAAAAGGGAGCTAACATATATATATATTTAGTTCCAACGTAGCCCATGCGTGTCGTAGAAGGCGACTAAAATGGGTACCCAGTGTCCGGGGATATAGCCGGGTACCCTGCCCCTGGGGATTATATCAGGGGACTGGCCCTCCAGGTTGGGGGTTGGGCTGACAACTCCACCCCGTAAAAAATCCCACCGTTACGAAACCAAAGGAGCATAAAGCCGGACTGCTTTCTCGGAGATGACCTGGATAATGTCTAAAGGATATGAGATTTGGATGCTGGAACGTTCTTTCTCTGTTTCGAAGTAAGGCCCTCCAAGCGCTTATTGAATTATAAACCCATCTCGAACAGACCCAGAGGGAGGCCCAAGCTGAGATGGACTGATTGTGTGGAAGAAGATTTTAAAGTGCTGAAAGTGACCAATTGGAGAACTGTCGCCTCCCGGAGGACAAGATGGAGGGATGTTCAGAGGAAAGCCTTGGCCCACCCCGGGCTGTCGTGCTAAAGAAGAAGATATATATATATATATATATATGTGTGTGTGTGTATATATATGTTAGTTCCCTTTTTCTTCGCAAGGAATATTCAAGTTTTATAGGTGTGCCCTTATGAGCAATTTTTTTATCTTTTTTAATAATATATATATATTTTTTTACTTTGGGGAGAGGGGCGGCATTTTTCATTTCTGTCCGGGGTGGATATATATATATATATATTAAAAACTATATATAAAGCATAAAAATTACCACTGTTTTTTTTACTGACTTTTAATTCTGAAAATTTTCTGATCAATTTGTTCAGCTATTTCATGTTTGATAGCCAATGTAGCTAAGCCATTTAATCTATCTTTAGAATTTGTGAACTGTAAGAGATTTTTTTATTCATTTCAGAAACTAATATCTACACTTGCCAAACTTATTAGCAAAGAAAGTAAAATAAATGCAATAGCAAGATTTGGAGCAAATTCTAAAACTGAAATAAATTTTAAAACTTCAACTGGGCTTCCTTTTTTGCCTGCTAAAGCTGAAACTGACATTATTTCATCTGCTCAATCAAGCGCGTTTACATCCAATGATTTTCCGTCGGTCAACATCATTTCTAAATTTTTGACAGTTTTTAATTAATTAAAGTTTTAAGGGTATCTCTTAAATCATATATATTGTACAAAAATTGAAAACAATTACTGTCAGTACTCATTAAATTAAACCTGCATTCCAAGGCATTAACTGCTTCGTCCAATGTAAAAAAATAAAACTCTATCTTGAATTTTAATTTAGGATATTCCATCGAATCGTCGAACTCTGTGACGTTGCCGCGTCACCTCGAAGTTAGCAGAGATATCAATCTCGACGGCCAGTTCTTTTGCATCACAGTGCATTTTATCAAAAGTCACATCCTTAAAAAAATCTGTACAATTTAGATGGTAGATCGTAATATTTTGTTTTTAATAGCTTGCTTATTGGATTTTATTGCAATGAAAGATTTTATACCAAATAATGACGGCCATAGGAACTTGAATTGTTAAGTAGAATTTAATAATCCAGAGGTCTCATCTCTTAGTTGTCAATTTCAGCATTATTATAAAAACTAAGCATCATAAAAACCTCCCAATTGATAACTTAGGGGTTTAATAACCTCTATTCAGCTTTCTCAACCATTTACACTAAGTGGCTTTAAAGTTTCATGCCCTTTATACATTTTAATAATATACTCCAACGCAAAGTTAATGGAAATAAGATTTTTTTTTAACTATATTAAAAAAAGTACAGGCTTCTAAGGATGCTTTTGCCATGTCATTAACGACCAAATTTAAACAGGATTTAACATTCTTATTTTAAATTGAGACCCTGATTTCTCGCCTTTCATATTTACTCCGTTATTGTAGGCCTGCCCCCGCATATCTAGCAAATTTAGCCCTAATTTTTTTTAAGTTCCTCAACTATTAAATTTGAAATTTCTCTTCCAGTTAATCTTTCAACTGGAAGGAAACCCAAAACCTCGCATTAGTTTTAACGATAACTTCGTTAGAATTAGATTTCTTATAAATACATGTATACCTTACCATAAATGCCATTTGTTCGATCTTGCTGGCATCAGGAGCACAATCTAAAATTATCGGACAATATGCAGCCTGTTTAATTTTATGCACAACGTATAATTTAATATTCTCATATAAAAGAGAAACTATCTCGTTTTGAATATTTTTCCTTAGATAGTGTACTTTAACTTCTTCCAAATTTTCCGTAACAAAAAAAAAGTATTTTTAAAATTTGGTCCAAATGCCGCCCCGGACATGGGTCCGGTTCGTCCGGCCCTAGAGACGCACCTGATGGGCCACGTGTTTGACGCCCCTGATCTAAATGCTTAAAAATAGCAAAAACATTTATTGCAGTCTGCGATTGTAAATTGTTAAAATTTCCATGTTTAAAGAATTTGCATGCTTTCTCAAGTAATGTTTTTTAGTTGCAGTTATTAATACCGATATTTATTAAAGTTTTTCGTTTTTATTAAAATTCAGATTTCTACTATTAGCAATTATTAGATTGTGGAATTTCTTTTTCTTAGTTATTCCCGTTATACAGGGACGTCTTAAGACTTCTTGAGGCCCTAGGTCTTACACAAACCTAAGCTCCACATCTGACTCTTAAAAGTAGAAGGTACATAGCATATACGTTGTCAAATACTCATTCTAATAATAATCCGAAACAAACAATTTGTATAGCTTGCAATCGCACAAACAGGCTCGACTGACTGCCGTCATTTGACTGAATGAGTAATAATGGTAGGTCTAGGTCTATACATGGATGACATTCCTTACAGCAGCCAGTAGACATATTGACCTATATTCCCCCTCTTTCAAAGAATACAACCGGAAAAAAACACTTGACCGTAGAAATTATACGAATCATGAATTTATGGCTGGTAGAAAACGCGACGAGGCCCTAGGCCTATGCTTTAAGACGACCCTGCCGTCATGTGTACATTCACTGTATTATCATACAGAAGAAAACGGGAAGTAATTTCTTCGTATGTTATTAAGTCGTTAAACGAAAGGTTCAATATACTTCTCTAAGAGATGGACGCAAAGAAAATATTTTTTTCATTATACAAAAATAATATGTCAGACATTGCAGAGTCAAGAAACTTCTCTTAATACACTCATTACAAAAAGTAAATTGCAGAGAAAAAAATATTGATTTCTAAAAGTTAATCTGAATTTCAGAAGCTTCACAGATATATGGTAATATGTTACTGTAAGAGCTAACCACGATTTCGTTTCGAGAGATTTGCAAAAAATGCAGCCGTATATGAAAGATGTAAGAGTTGCATTATGTGTTGATATAAAAAATGTTTAGAATTTTAATACGATTACACTTTAAGAGAAACGCATTACTATAGCTTTTAGAAGGCGGATGGCAGATATTGAGGATATTCTATGGGCGGCCATCACTACCGAATAACGATATCTTAGTTTCATCCCTCCATATAACTAGTGAACACAAATCATTTGTCCAATGAATATGTTCCTTTGGCCACTGTAATCTTTTTTAATGCTTCTGTAAATTGGGATATGGATTTTTTTCTGGAATTCTATCTCTTAGTTAAACATCTGCTAATCTTCTCCTGATAGTTTTTGATCCGACAGATAAACCAACATCATTCAAATAACTTCTGAGGCTATTAATTACACTCTTCTACATTGGAGACATAGTAGTTTTGTTCTTCTGTTATCTACAGATGGGGCGCACCTTTTTCGACCTTTTCCTGCTTTATTTTTTTATTAAATTTGTCTGCTGATATACAAACTTACAGTCTCTAGATGTAGTCACTGAACCACCCACCTAACTTGCAATTTCTTATAAACCATCTCTTTCTAGGTGTCTAATCTACTTTTTTATTTGATGTTACTGCTTCTTGACTAAATATCATTGTTGTTCTGGCTAGGAATTGTTGTTCTGGCTACAGTCCTTATCTCAATGCTATCGAAAACTTGTGGTACCGTTTGAAAACTCTTGTCCAAATGAGGTACCCATAAAATAAAAAGGAATTTATTGAGAATATCATTGCTTCCTGGCACAAAGGATGAGCTTAAACCTATTTTCAGCTGAATGAAACATCAATGTGAAGCTGTAATAAAAAATAAAGGGAACCCCACCAATCACTGATAATTCACTGCTATCATCAGTATATCTATTGTATATCGATAGTTATTGCAGCATAATTTTTTTTGCACTGCAAACATCAACTTTTTGTTTTTCGTATTGAATTTAGAATCGAATTTTTTAAAAAATGTTAGGAAAGACTTTGCATTTTGTGCTACCTAACATTTTCTATAAGCATACAAACTTGAAAAACATAACACAAATTAAAAAAGTGTCCACAAATTTGGCCACCACTGTATATGCTGTAGGACTATTACTTTTTGTTTGTTACTATTTAATCATTTTTAATTAATGAACTGATATTTTAAAAAATCTGTATCAACATCATGTGTCATTCACTACAAGTTTTAAAAAATGTATTTGAACTAGAATGAATGAATAGCAAGTATTTTATTAACGATTGAAAATTTGAACAAGATATATATGACAGGCCCACTGGTAAAATGAAGAGAGCATATCTATAAATAACGTCTTTATTGTTCTTCAAACATATTGAATCCAACATGGCGGCCCTTTGGCGCGTAATCGAGTGGAATAATTAACATCGCAGCGAGGAGTCACCAGCTATCTTTCCGTTTACTCTCTCTCTTTTGTCAGCACTCGCTCTATCTTTAAGTAGTCTTATTCACCCTCAAATCCCTACGCGATAGTAAAGAGTTCACTCTATTTCTATTTACTTAATTTTGAAGCTAAACTTTCCAGACCTGACAAATATTAATAAATAAATATGTTTTCGACCTTTATGAAAAATGTTCTGAACAATAAAGATAATAGATATATTTTTATGATGACTTCATCACCCAATTCACTCATTAAATCATCCGTATTATAAGAACATCTCTCATATTTTCTATATCATGGGGTATACTTCATGAAATTCAATATCAAGTATTTCATTAAAAAGTTCTTGATAAGCGCAATAACACCAAATGACTTTTGGAGGGAAAAGCTTGATTACTTTTTTTAATCTAATAAACCTTTTACAAAATAAGTTTTACCAGAATTTGAGGGACCACATATTAGCATAGAAAAAGAATGTATCATGTAGGGGAACTCCATTGCAAATGAGAAGACATTTTTAGGACATATACTTTACATGTTTATAATATCATTATAAAATTATTCTAAAAGTAAATTATAAAAAAGTACAAATAAAATCAACAAACAAAAATAAACATTTTATTTACACACAAAGTATCATATTTTTGAAATTATAAAAATAAACCGTAATAATTCAAAACGTATAGTAGGTTTTTAGAAATAGACATACATAATTTTTCACTTTGGTATATACAGAAAAAATACAATAAAACAAAAAAAATCACTTTTGCTCACAATTAATAGAGTAATGTCCTAAAGCTAAAGTGTTTATTTTGAAATTTAGCAAGTACCTTTTTTCATCATGTACAGAAAGTGCAAGCTTGTTTAAAGTCAGTGTAAATGTTATGATTCAAACATCTAATTAAATTAACTGAAGAATACAAATTAATGTCTTCCAGTAAGCATCTTGGATAATCTTCAATATCAATTTTTTTTCTCCAAAGTTGATTTCTTCACGCCTTTTTGTTTCATGCTTTCATCTTATGGTAATGAAACTCATACGTTAAAGTCTTAGAAATATCGAGTATCGACATCCCTACTGCTATAGGCTTGTTCAATGTGAGTGAAGTTCTACCCACATGAAAAGCTGCTAAATTCTCACAGAAAATAGTCCTGTCTTTAAAATTTGGTTTAGATATTAATTTTTCTGCCTTTCCCCCATTACTGCACAGACGAATATCCACAAGCTTTCCTATGCTCCAACGTTTTCCCCAAAACTGCATTATTCATTGATATGAAGATATTTTCCTCGAATTTGTTCTCAGCTTCAGTGCGGAATTGCGTATTCATTTTTACTTTTGGCTAAAGCCAGGGTTCTTGATGGAATTCTAAAATTTTATGCACTTTTTCAAAACTAGACCTAATTTTAAACATTGTTTCAAACTTCTGATATGCACTACATAGTTTGTTTTAGGGTATAATGTAGTTAGTAATCTCTTTTCTTTGCATCCGGGGTGTACTGATGATTCAGGGGCTAATGGCAAATCCGAGTGACAATCATGTTGAGATTCCGGATATTCTAAATCCACTTCAAGGATGTATCCCTTTTCACCATTCTCATCGATGTGATAGACATCTAAGAAATTAACCCACTTAAAATTATTCAAAAGAAGTGGTTGACTCATAGCCCAACCGTAAAGATTATTAGCATCCAAGTATAGCAAAAAGTTTTGTGGCTTACTAAGTTCAAAGTTAGGGAGAAACTTATTATTTGCCCTTGCATACCGATTAGAGCATTGTGAAATCCCACCCCGGATACCCTTTTCTGCGAATAAGTACATATCATAGTCCATCAGCAATTCAATGTTTACTTTGGTCAATTTCAACATTGAATCCCATGAAAGACCTGGTGCAGTGTAATACCACACTGGATCCAAATTGTAAGCTTTCATGCACACGCTACAAAAATTCTCAAAAATGTCGCTTAAAAGAACATTGGTTTTTACATACAAATCTGAATAATCCCCTAAATTTTTAATATTAAACATTCCACATGTGATTTGCATGGTGATAATCATCATCGGTTATATCTTCATCGTTGAGACGACTGTAAAATTTCTCTTTGGGGGGGGGGGTAAACATGTATCATTCAGTTTTTCAATATCTGATACACAATCATAAGGAAAGCATCCCTTTCTCATAAGTAGTCATACTTTATCATCTAAAATAAATGATCTTACATTTCTAAATTGATCAGATTTTAGATTTATTGCTAATTTCTCCAAACTATTAGGCAAAAATCTACAAGAATCTAAAAACCAAAAAGAAAATTTTTTACTAATTTTTTTGGAAAAAGAAATGTATTTTTCAGTATCTTCGGGTATCACATTTATATCATAATTATCATTTCTGAACTCTTTGATGAACAAATGAGAATCGTAACCGAATAAATTATGAAAAATAATAGGAAGAAAGTTCGGTACTTTAAACTTTAAATTACATGAATTATGCGCAGGAGTGGCAGCGATCTCGCACTTTCTAGTCCTCTTTCGTGAAATTATCGCCGCAGATGTAACAATGAGTAGAAGAAGTGTCAGCATCTTGTGGTCTTTCGTGAGGGGAATCATAGGCTTTTTATTTGAATAAAGATATTCAATTTCTGTTGCTTCCTTAGTCGCGACTTCCATAAAAACCTTAGCAGCATCGCTTCCTATATATACAACAGGATATTAATACATACCATTCATATAACATATATAAATACAAAAACTATATGGTTCATGTTTTTGATATTTCACAGTAAAACAGTTTGCAGAAGAAGGTTCGCAAGATGAGATTGGCTTTGTAAGGCATTCAAATTCTGCGTCTTTTTCGGTATATTTGAAATCTGTAGGGTACTGTGTGGCCTCAAAACTTAAAAATTGTACATAAAATACATATTTTTAAAAATATTTATAAAAATAAGAAACACGCACACACAAACAACCTAAAAAACAAGTGTTCATACAACATAGTTAAATAAAAAATTTTAATTTTTAATGCGAACTTTGCCCTGCATGTGTGTGTGAAAAGCTCTATTTAATGTAGCAATATCAGGCAACAGAATTTGTGACTTTCAATTTGGTCCATGATTCTGAATGTTCAGCTGTTAAACAATTTATTTGTGGCCTCAAAATATATTTCATATGAGAAAAAATTTGTTCACATACATACCTAGAACCAAAAGCAGAAAGCAGAGCACATGCAATTTTCCTCAGACAATTAAATCGCTAAAAAATGGCATCCTGCAATTTAAAATAACTGTCGTTATTTGTGCAAATTATCTTCCAGATTTTTCCGAAAATTTTGCTTTCCACAATTCTGTTAATTCAATGAATTCTACTTCAAAATTTTAAACTTCCATCCACTTAAAAATTCACAAAAGAAAAATATTTAATAAAATAAAATTGTATTCTTATAACTATTTCTTTTAGATTGATCTGCGCTAGAAGTATAAAATGAAATAATATAGGATTTCTTTCAACACACACAGACAAAAAATTGCAGTTGCTCATAATATCTATTTAAAAGAGCATTTTTTTTTTTTGAAAGATTCAATTTCTGTACAAATTATCCCAAGTGTGGTTTTTTCACCAAATTTTTTTTCAAATTTAAATTATGCATATTGTGCACAATTAAATTATGCATATAGAATACCTTTTTTTAATTACACAACCGCTGCAAAATGTCTGGAAAAAAAAGTTTTGATTTATTCCTTTGACATCTGCTTTTTTTTCTTTTTACCATCATAGCTCAAGCTTTTGGTGGTAAAAGGATAAGCTAATTTCCCTTTTACTGATTATGCAACAATGAGTGACACTTCAAATTACAAGTATAATACAATGGTTTTTGATATGCGTTGAATATTTAGCACTAATAGTGAGTCATATTTAAAAAAACACATTTTTTCTTTTACATAAAGCACACAAACTACCTGCTGATTCAGCAGAAGCCTTTTATAACAGAGAATTGAAAGAGAGAAATCAAAATGTGCAGATCACAGAGAAGACAGATGGAGCGATTTAATTTGAACTTTTTATTTTGTAGAGCTAGAGTGCCACTGAGAATTGATCTGATCATTTGTTTATAGCTTTATTTTATTTTACATGTAATGCTATTTGAGAGTATTACACACAAAATTTCAGTACAATTAAAAAATATCATTATTTAACTTTTTTTTCTCCCCACATTAAAAATATAACAAACAAAATCTTATAAATTGTTTCTGTAATTACCTTATTTTAAGAAAACAATGATAATCTTATTTGGAAAAAAACATATCTTTCATAAAATATCCTGAGTAAAATATCAGATCAGAAGAAAAAAAACTGTACTAGAAACCTCTATGTAAGATTTTTTTATCTGCTACAAAAGTATAAGTAACTATTAAAAGTATAAAAAAAGAAATGCTACAATATTTGATAATTGAGATTTTCCATTGGTTTTAAAAGTAAGATGTCTTCAGAGAAAGCGATGTTGCATATTATATAAACGTGTGAGACTTTTCCTTACTATGAATATGTAAATGTGATCTATATGACCAGTTTCATAAAAAAATTAGTTGCATATCTTTTAAAGTTTTTTTCTTTGAAAGAATCCACAAATTATTTAAAATACAATTTTGAGAAAAACCATTATTGCAAATTTTACAAACATAAGGGTTTCCCTATGTATTAATCTGTAAATGTATTTTTAAATCACCACTTTGATAGAAACAGTTGTTAAAAATTTTCAAAAAAAATCAGGCTTTTCCTTTGTATGAGTAAGCAAATGTAGTTTTAAAGAGACATTTTTAGAAAATCCCTTGTTGCACATATCACAAACATAAGGCTTTTCCTTTGTATGAACCAAAAAATGTCTTTTTAAATTACTATTTCGAGAAAAACTCTTGTTGCACATTTCACAAACATAAAACTTTTCCTTTGTATGAACAAGCAAATGTGTTTTTAAACTACCAGCTTGAGAAAAGCCCTTGTTGCACTTTTCACAAACATAAGGCTTTTCCTTGCAACGAATACATATATGTGATTTCAAACTACCAGTTTGAGAAAAACCCTTGTTGCATATTTCACAAACATAAGGCTTTTCCATTGTATGAATGAGTAAATGTGATTTTAAAGAGAAATTTCGAGAAAATCCTTTCTTGCACACATCACAAACATAAGGCTTTTCCTTTGTATGAACCAAAAAATGTTTTTTTAAATTACCCTTGCGAGAAAAACCCTTGTTACACATTTCACAAACATAAAGCTTTTCCTTTGTATGGACAATCACATGTGCTTTCAAATGACAAGCTTGAGAAAAACCCTTGTTGCACATTTCACAAACATAAGGCTTTTCTTTGGCATGAATACGTAAATGTATTTTTAAATCAATACTTCTAGAAAAACGTTTGTTGCACATTTCACAAAAATAATGCTTTTCCTTTGTATGAATAAGTAAATGTGTTTTTAAATTACCAAGTTGAAAAAAGCCCTTGTTGCACATTCCACAAACATAAGCCTTTTCCTTTGTATGAGTCTGTAAATGTGTTTTTAAATTACCTGATTGAGAAAAGCCCTTGTTGCACATTTCACAAACATAAGGCTTTTCCTCTGTATGACTTCTTAAATGTCTTTTTAAATCACTATTTTGAGAAAACCCCTTGTTGCATACATCACAAACATAAGGCTTTTTAATATCATGAATATGTAAATGATGCCTTGAGTTCACTTGAGTGAAAGCCATTTCACGACTTACAAATGTGCACATTCATCTTTCTGTAAAAGAAAAAAAATGTGTTAATTATAATGTAGAACTTGTATCTGCAGTATTTTACTTTTCATTATACAGTACAATGTCATTTATCCGAATGTTTGTTATCCAGACCAAGAGAATCAGAGACCTTGCAGCGAAAAAACGAGGGTGTACAATAGTACAGCAAAAAATAAGTGATTATTTTCCATAATAAAGGTAAAAGTGCGACATTTTGCACATATTTTGCTTTTTCTTCAAGCACGTTTCCCGCATGTGATGATTTTTAATATTCGTATAGTGTCTGTTTCATATACTGCATAGATCGTATTCGGTTTTTGGTTATCCGAACAATCGCATATCCGAATAGTGCCCTGTCCCAATTGATTCCGATAAACGACATTCTACTGTAATTTATGAAGTCAAAATATGCAGCTGTTTATCACAGCTTTAAACACTCAACTATGAATACATTTTGCTGACATCTGTAGAAATTAAGACTTTTAAATAACACTAAAATATACATTAAATATTAGTTATTAAAAACATGTTTATGCAATACTTTATCATGACAATAAAGTTAGCAAGAGCAATATATATGAATTTGAAAGAATATCATGACAAAATATGAATATTTTCTTCAAGGAGAATTGTATTGGGTTATGTACTGAGTTGTGGTACACAAAAATTAAGCATATAGAAATTTGGAAAACACACATACATTGTACAACCCTTTTTTGTGACAATATTTAATTTTGAAATAATATATTTCTTCAACTATCCATACTGCAGTTCATTATTTTGTATAGGTACGAGTGTAAATTTTTTTTCTCTGAGTAACAACGATCTTCCCTAAAGGCGTATAATATTTATACTGAAAATTAAAAATCTGCTGCTCTATATCAGTGATTCCCAAAAAGTTCTATATCAAGCCAGCAAGATGTCCACATACTTGGGGCAAAAATTGGGATCTATAATTATTTTAATTTCAACCAGTTCATAAATTTAATTATAATTTTCAAAGAATCGAATATTCCACTAGCAGACATTCTCTTTTTTTCTGAGTAACATTTTATTTATTATAATATAAATAAATATTTATCTATCAACTCTATTAAAATTTGAGAGTAAACAAATTCATGCATGTATCTATGTGATGCTATTTTTACATGAATCACTAAAAACATAAACACACTGAAGGTACCAAAAGATTGGAAATAATCAGAAAATTCCGTTTTGACAAATTAAATCTCGAAATTACTATTAGTTAAACATATATTAATTAAAAACTATAAAAGAAATGACTGTATTGCCCTTGTAATGTCAACTTCAGAGACTTCAAAAGATGGCAGGGGGCAGGATTGTTTTTAAATCTGTTTTCCTTTCTTCTATACCCAAAATCAGAAGAAAAAAAAAGACCTAATAAATCTAGAATAGGATATATTGTTTATTTCATCAAGATATATATTTTTATGTTGTTCAAAATAACAATATTTCATCTTTTAGCAAATTTTCTAAAATAAACCAGTTTTGACACGTTTTCAGGGACAGCACATATAAATCACCCTGTCTCTCATTCTCACTGTTGTGATTAATCAAGCCTACATCTTGAAAAAGTGCATGCTTTATTCTTTTAGACTCTGTGATTTAAAATATCAGATTCCTCATAACTTTTTTTTTACAATTTTTGGAAAAAAATTTTTTAATTTGAATTAAACATTTAAAAGCTTCAGTATTTCTGAAAATAATTACATAAAACTTTTTTCTTTTGTGCCAAAACTCATGTTTTAATCGAAGACTGAAATATTCGCTAAACTAGAAATGCTTTACCAATGTTAACCTCATGAGCAATGTGTGTATTAGCAATACGATACATTATCCAATGAAATCATTTAGTTCTTAAAAAACTGAATGTGTGGTAGATTGAATGAATCTCTTCAAATACTCATTAAAGCAATAAAATGAATCCAAGCCAATACATTGAATACATGATTATTTACACAATCATGTGAAGAAAAATGATGAGATCTTTCAACTTTGTCATACTAAAGTACACTGCTCTTGAAAGACTTATGAAGATTTTTTTTTTAATGTTTTGCTTTTTTGATGACTGTTCAAGAGTTTTCTTAAAGATCCAAATTTTTAGAAAAAAAGTTATCTATCGAACAGGTTTAATTACTAACTTTAATGAGATTAACTTTTAGTTACAAGGCAAGACAGCCTAAATTTGATTCAACCAAGGACCATCATTTCTCCATTTCTTTCCAGAACTAAGCTAAAGGAGTATAATATATTAAATTTTGAAATCTCAGAGTTTCTAAATTTCTCAGACAATCTACCAGGAACATGACATTTCAAACTACATTATTAAACAGCAAACAAATTACTCACAATTAAAATACCCTCAATTCAGGTTTTGAAATTTGATTTGAGAATGTTTTGATACCATGGTAATATTACAGTAGGAATGTAACTCATATGGTCACACTGAAAGAAAAAAAACAAATGTCATATTTACAAAAGAAAATTATTGGAATAGACTCTAATGAATATCTTAAAATACACCTAAGAATTGGATATCAGCAATTTTGGCTTTAAAAAGCATACTTTTTATTTATCTTTTATTATGGAAAAGCATGACAAAGTTTTCAATTGCTTTTTCTAGTGAAAAGGCGTTTCAGCACTTTTATCAATCTATATATATAAAAAAAATACGGGACGCTTCTCAGTAAAGTGATTTAGGGTTAAACCCAATGAAATTGATACCAAATGTTGGAAAATGTATCAAATTCATTCTTCTCATCAAAATTATTATTATTATTATTTTTGCTTAATTTTTTTTATGCAGCAGGTAATTACTTTTAATTTAATTAATAAATGCTTAAAATTAATGAATGTTTAAGATTTTAATATTGCATTTCAATAAGAATTGAAAATTTAAATCTTTTAAATTAAGTAGCTCTTTACCTGCAGACAAAAAGACATTTTAGTTCATACATTTGAAAAAATTCAATGTTTGGTAAGTAGTTGTTTACACCTAACTGGAAAACATGGCAAGTGGTCTATGAGACAAAAAAGTAAGGAACCCCTGCTCTCTATAAAAGGAGTTTGAATCTTCCCCCAAAACCGCTTTCTTATTACTCTACTGTCCTTGACAATTAAAGGATGCTATTACGGTATCCAGCTATGCGCAACAGATTTTTTACAACAAGTACGATGTGAATATTTGAAGCAGTTTGCATATTAATATAGAAAAACTTTTGGAGAAAAAACTTTAATTGTAAAAACATCAAAAGTAGTAAAAATGGTGAAAAAAGAAATAAACAAAACCTACTTCGTACAAAAAGTTTATGAACAAATTTTGAAAACTGTTGTGTTTTTTTTCTGCAAAAAAAAATCTAAATTTTTATTAATAACCTAAATGATGAAATTAAATGCAAAAATATATGGTACTTATTACTATCACAAGATATATCTCAAACTTGGCAACCCCGAATTCGCATGTGTTGTGCATGCAACCATGTGCTTCGTTTTTAGTTGCAATAATATATAGGTACAAAAATACTTGTCAAGCACACAAAAGAGACTAAAAATTTTGTAATAATGAACTGATTCTTAAAATAAAGTTGGAAGTCAGCAATCAACTATTAATTTAGGTGAAAACAATTCAACAACACATACACAAAAATTTCCAAAACATTTTCTTTGAAGCAGTTTCAGCAAACTTTTTCTCCCCCATTTGAAAATTTTCTAAAAAATATTTTTTTACCCAAAACATATTTTAAAGTTTGAAAGTTATTTTTGTAAGTCAATATGAAAACAGAGAGAGAGAGGTTTAAAAATTTTCCACACTCATTAGTACCAGAGCTTCATTTTTCGAAAGTATTTTTTAAAAAGCGTACTGAATTTTTTTATTTTATAAGGATTCTAGAATTGGCAATAAAAATCTCTTGAGTAAATGATACTTTTTTCATAAACTTTTGAGAATTCCTTTATAATAAAACTATTTACAAGAATTTGTGTACTTATGTAATAAGGTCAAAACGGAAAATTTGTGCAGCTTTAATCACACCATAATATTATATCAGCAAAAGAACTCCCTCAAAAAATATTCTTATGCATTTTATTTGAAAAAAAAGAACCAATCAGTCACATATTGGTGAAAAGTGGCACAATTCGTGTTGCGCAATTTTGTAAGACTGCGGTGACATTGCAGGAATATGTAACAAAAAAATGGGAAATTGTAGAATTTGTAAATGTTCTGGGTTCCTTTGTAACAAAGGGTTGTCTCAAAGATCACCAAGATTCTTGGAGAAGAATATGTCACTGAGAAAGGTTCCAAAATTTCCATAGTTCAAAATGCTGGGAAACAGAGTCCTCCCAATTTTCTAAAAGTAAGACATAAAAATCAAAGGCAGGAATTTTTCCCTAGCCTTCCCCAAAGCATTGAAATAGAAATAGGACTGAGTTTATAAAAAATATAAAATAATACGAAAATATTTATAAAAAAAGTAAAAACAAATATATAAATCCTAAAAATATAAATGAAATGCAAGGAGAAAAAAAAATAATGTATTCAATTGTACAAAAGGAAAAAAAAATTAACTGTACCTATGTATAATGAACAGTTATACTATTGAACAATTCATCAAATTAAAAGATGGTGTAAAATGAAATGATTTGTAGCCAACAGCGAAAACTATTTCCACACATGAACAAACAGAATCGTCTTGTTCAACCATAAAATGGCAACAAAATAAAACAACTTTTTTTTTGGCAAAATTATCAATTAGTATAATAAATCAACAACAAAAAAATTTACCTTACAGAACTGGATGTATAAAAAATAACCACATATTAATAAAAAGAAAAGTACTTCTCAGTAAGAAATGAATTTGAATCCTTATTAATAATTATGGTAATAAATAAAAAAAAGGATAAAAAATGAACTATAGAAAATTGATATTAAAAAAAAAATCTTGTCCAGATATATAGTTAGATTTTTAATAACATCTTAAAAATTTAAAACTAAAAAGTTAAAGATGAATTTAAAATTTAAAGACTATACTTAAAAGATTCTAGAAAGTCTTATAGCATTTTTAATGAGTTCAGAAGTTAAAAAAAACTGCCTCTACTTTTTGTGGAGTAGAGATAACCAGAATTTCACAAAATCATCTGAAGAATACAAACCAAATCACCTTTATTATAAATGATGTAAAAGATCTAACACAGAATTAAAGTACATCATATAAGTGGACTACATCCACGTATTCACTGCACTGAAATGTCAGAAGTCGAAAGAAAGATTTATTTTGAATTATGATCTGTATTAGTATAGGCAATGTATTTTTGAAACACATGCAGCAACTCTATTTTATATTGTATAACGAGGGAGCAGACCTTGACAGGAAAGGCGTATTAAGCATACAGAACAATTTCATTCCAGCAGAAAATCATCTGCGAATAACTCTAATTCTAAAGAGAAGAAGGTTTGTTGTATTAGTTGGTTCACTTGTGTAGGTAGAACTGAATTCTTTCATTAAAATGCATCTTTTACACTTGAGAGTGAAATTTGAAAGCCAGTTCAATTTTGAGTCCAGATGAGAATTTCTTTTACAGGGAAAAAAAAACAGGACAAGGCAGAAATGTAATTATTGAAATCTATATTAATAGCTTAAATTATAGTACCTGCAAGAGAGGTTTGAATCTGTAATAAATAAAGTATCAATTAATTCATTCCCCTTTGGGTTTAATTAACACTTCATTAACTTTTCATATCAGTGGAGAAATTTCCAGAAAACATTTACTTTTTCTGTAGAACCTTCATCCACATCAGGTTTCATAATTATATACAAAAAAAAAAAAGTAATTGTTGCAAATGAGCAAAAGAAAAACATACCATGACTTATTTGATAACAAAAGCAATACAAGAAATACTAGTAGTGAGAATGATAAAAGAAAGTATATAAAAAGATGTCCCAAATTTGTAAGGTTTAGACTTACATGAAAAAGAATGAAAACTTTGGCTTCTTCATTGTTGCATTTGAATAAAGAATTTAATTATAAAAGTAAAATACAATAAAAGTAACAGAAATTAAGTTTTACTGGAAAAGGCCATTTCTCCGGAATAGTAGGAGCCGGGACAGAGCTATCAATCAGAAGTGGCATCTGCTGCCAGATATAAACTGCTTATCTCCATGTGACTACTGTACAATGAAGTATTTAGCCCTAAAATGAATTTCAAAGATGCAAACATGTAATTTGGATATTACTCTTTCTTATTGTACATGCACAATAAGAAAGAATTTTTCGAAGGATCACAATGAAAGTGGGATGTCAACAGAAAAAGAGAGGGTAACATTGGATTTTGTTATAATAATATACTCTTTTATTTAATTAATCTAAGGGATAAAAGGAGATTTGAAAAATATTCGCATCCCAGTAAGGGGCATTTTATACTTCACTTTGTAATGATTTTGCAGGAAACACCATTTCCAAATCTTTTCTAAGTTGGATCGCTCTTCTACATTATAACCATCAAAAACTTCATCCAGATACTAGCATAAATGAGAACAAGTATGGTTCAGAATAATTGCATTCTTACATAAGGACATGTTGATGCTAAATTAATAGTTTTGCGTTTTTTATAGTTATAATACTCTATGATAACCATATATATAAAACTATATATATAATATTTAGTTTTATTATATACCGGGGTAAAAAAGTGTACGAATATATACGTCTTTCCGAAGTACGAACTTTTCTGTGCACTGTTATCCATAAAATTATTCCGAAAGCTTTGGAATGCAATAAAAGGACTTTGACAGTGTTTGCGAATTAAATACTTATTTCAGAAGATTTACTTATTTATTCCTTTTCTTCCCCCCCCCTTCCCGAATACATCACATACGAGCACCTACGTGAAAAATGGAGACATCGGGTAGCGAATTGCGCAACTTTTAGCCAGCAGTTAAGGGATTAATTATAAACTGTACTAATTATTAAGATAAGTGTTAATTTTCACTTATAATTTAACATATGGCAAGCCAATATAGTAATTATTAAACTTTTTCTTAACTTAGTACTGTTAAAAACTAATTTTAAAATACATTGTGCAGTGCTGATAAATTTATAAGTGTATAATATCTGAGTGTAAATGTGTGTTTTTTCTTTGTTTACTTTCAGTAAATTAATAACCTTTTAAACAATCTTTTGTTTTCGACTTTTGAATTTGCTCGCACCCCCCCCCCTCCTCGTAGAGTTTTCACGCCATCCTGGGGGGGGGGGCGCACCCCACAGCTTCAAAAACGATCGTTTGAACACTTTATGATTTAAAAGCCATTGAACTTCCGTATTATATGGTGAATTGCAGTATTCAGTTTCTATATCTTCCATTAATGAATCAGACTGACGACAATTAAGACTATGTTCTCGAATATAATTTACAATTTTTGTGAATATTTTAAAAACATGTCCTATATTTAAAACTTTGGAGCACAGTACTTGGTGGTGAATAATACAATGAAAATGTTCCAAGCTATTATTTCCATGTTTCTTTTAATCTTGCGAAAATTCCTTTAGTAATACCGGATATGATAGGTGCCGCATCATACAAGACAAGCCAACTTTTCCTATGATATAACTTATATTTCTTCAAGACATCTAGAAATACCTTCAAAATATCAGTTCCAGTGGTGCTATTATGAATATGAATGATTTCGTAAAACTCTTCAGTTATTACAAGCTTTTATTTAACTTGCAATGTATGTATGTATGTAATTTGTTCGGGTGGAATCTTGCAAATCAAATTTTGAAGCTGATACCTTCAATCGATTGAGCTGAAATTTGTATACACGTTTAGTTTGGATGACAATGCATGTTTTGACCAACTATATTCCGATATTGCAATTAGCTAAAAAGATATTAATTAAAAATTATAGTTTGAAAAAAATTAAAAAACACGCTTTTATACTAAATCGAACTAAAAAGTAAAAAAATAATTCTTAATAAAGAATAAAATGATTATAACGAGAAAATGAATGTCATTGTGGTAAAAGCGTGGGGTGCTTTGTACTACATTTTTACACTAATTCAGCTTTTCGAAATAGAAGTTATAAATTATAACAATTGATAATTCATAGAACACACACACCCCACGCTTTTAACACAATGACATTCATTTTCTCGTTAATCATTTTATTCTTTATTAAGAATTATTTTTTTACTTTTTAGTTCGATTCAGTATAAAAGCGTGTTTCTTAGTTTTTTTTCAAACAATAATTTATTTTTCATTTTTTAGTTCGAACTACAATAAAAGAGTGTTTTTTAGTTTTTTAAACTATCATTTATTCATTGTTGAATTTATCCTTGAGTTTGATATTTGAAGCTGGAATTACGTGCCTGTGGAATTAGTCTTGCTCATCAATGGATATTAATTAACGGGTTTGAAGTGTGTTTATTCTCTTCGTTTACGAGGCCTCGGATGAGTCCCGTATCGTTATATTTCAAAGATTTCGTCTCTATAGATACAGATCAAACTAATAAAAGTGTGTTAAGAAGAAAAAGTTCGAATTAAAAAAAAATTTTAGTGTACCATGTTTTTATAACAGACAAAAAAGTATAAAATTCCTCTTTTCATTTTTTCTCTTCTTCTTTTTTCACATTTTCATGCATTGTCATCCACTTCTGAGCTATGGTCCAAATTTCAAGTCTCTATCTCCTCGGATAGTCACACAGTTTAAAATCAATTACAAAATTGCACCCGGACAGACATTTAAGAAAGCGAGTTAATAAAAACACGGTAATATTAAATGTCAATCATTTTTTCACCTTTTAAACGTGTTCCTTTTATGTTAATTCGTATCATTATTTCTAAGCGTTTTGCTTTATAAAAAATAAAAAAATATTTTGCAGTTAGAGCGCAAATTATTTTTTTTCACATGCATGAACCTTTTTTTTTTAATTTTCATTTTCAGAAAAATGTTTATATTATAGTTAGAATTTGCTAACACACACCCACCCTCCACTATCTCCGATACAGAACGCTTTTTTTTTGTTTTATTTCTTTTTACCCCGCAAGTGTATTTTATACTTGCATGTAATTAGCTTTAAATTCAAAACACTCGCTTTAGGTTACACCTTATACTTTCAGTCGATAAATCTGAAATTATTCGCCAAATCTGGAAATGATGTATGAAATTAGTCGCCATGTCTGAAAATGGTATATGGTACTAGTCGCCAAATTTAAAAATGATCTATGCAATAAGTCGACAAATCTGCAAGTGATATATGGATTTTTCGCCAAATCTGATTATCCTTATTCCTGACGATCCTGAAAAGGACAATGGAACAAAATTATGAAATTATTGTATTGTCATCGGTCCTTGACAAGTGTGCGAAATTTCGAATGAATCCGATCTTTTTAAGTAGGTAAAAATCGAGTTCCAAGATTCCGTTACATGCAAGTGAAACTTATAAAAGCGTATTAAAAACCTTAAAACGCCTAATTGTTTTACCCCTGTTGGGGGTTACTTATTTTGCTGAACTTCAATTCCGTTTCGGCCGAGCGGAGATCCGCACTTTTTCGACCATTTTAAAATAGCCGTCCAATTTTTGCTTTTGAAATCAGACAAAAAATAATTGCAGAATCGGAAAGATAATTTATTTCGCCACGATACGGTATAATTTTTTTTTTACAAAACAATAATATTTGTATTTTTTACGATTTTCTTAAAAATGAGTTAAAATTGATGCATTTTTATAAAAATGGTTTCTAAACCATTGCGTATGAATTTATTTTCGTGTTATTAAAACGATATTCTACTCTAAATAAGTTCATACCTTTCTCTTATAGAATCAGTTATTTAAAAAATAAAATGTCAAAGACTTTTTTTAAAATGATTTTCAAAAATACTCAAAATTTTAATTAAACATTTAATAACTTCGTCATTTATTAAGATAATTGCACGAAACTTCTTTCCGTGTGTAGAAGATTATTATCCATAATTAATGTGAAGATTGAAAAAAAATTACGGATTTTAAAAAAGTTTTTGTGTTTTTCGCCTAATACACTTTTTAAAAAAAATAAAAACATACAGAATTTCTTTTTAAATTTTTTTATTGAAAATTACCGTGGCTTGCGATCAATGTGCGAAGCATAGAAACCAGAACTTAAAAACTAAGCCCTCAAAAAAATTAAAATCTTTAATAAAAAAAAACGCGATTTTACGGTAAGCTAAGGCTTGGCGTCGAAAACTGGTTTGGCGCCCAGTGACTATCTGTTTCACCTTGCATTTCAAGTCTGCAAATAGGGCTGTACTACGTTTTCATTTACGTCACAGGGATATGGATCTGAAGAGATCCTCCATCCCCTATCTGAAGTATTCGTGACCTGAAATGTGGGGTGACCTGCATGGATGGTAGAATTCCTTTTGGGGCGGTCCTAGAGAAGAGATGATGCCTATAAATAATCATAATCTCTGAATTTGGCGAGTAAAAAAAAATGCGAGTGAAAAATTTATTTTTGTTTCATTTTCTCTGTATTAATTCAAAGAATTCAAAAACACCCGTTTATAAGACAAAAATTCCTATAATATTTTTGAAAAACTTAATCTCTTTTATTCCGTTATCATTATTTTAAATGTATTGATTTAAATTAATAATTTTTAAGTAAAGCAGTATTGTATTCTGTAAATCATTAATCGTTAGGTATGGATTTCTTAAAATTATGACGAGTAGACCGGCTGAACTAAAAAAGTTCATGTACTTTGCTCTTTTAAAATCAAGAATTTAATGAATTAAGTACACAAAAACTTTTTTTTAAAATTCTTTTTCAAAAAATGCTCGCAATTTTAATTCAACATTTAATAAACAAGTAAAATTTTGTAATTTTAAAAATTTTTACTTTAAATCACAGATTTCATTTTTTATCATATCATTTTCCCGATTTGGCGAACGTTATATTCATGAATGAATCAAGGTTTGAAGAAGAAAGTGTGTAAAGATCTGGAGCAATCGGCCAAGCACAACATCGAGTTTCAAGTATTTAAGCACCATGGTGTAGGCAGGGATTTAAACTCACATCCAGAAAGGAGGTTCTGTAATGACTGATATCTTAGAGCCACCGTGAGACTATATGCAGTAGCAGTTTGGTAATGCTTTAATTTTGTTAATTATTTTTGTACCCGTTGAACTGACACCGCCGCCCCAGTGGCGGATTAAGTGGGTGTCGGACCTGGCGGTCGCCAGAGCTGGTAGGGGCCCCAAGCTTGATGAGTGCAAAGGCCAGAGATAAACCAACCACGCCACCTTGGAGCAAGAAATAAAAAGAAAACAAAGATACAATGAAACCCCCACTAGCAGTTTATCGAGATGCAAGAGAAATCCTAATGTAGAACAACTCTTGAAAATATTTTTAACAATATTGATTGCATCAGGGGAATGATCTTTTTTAGTTTTAAAACGTGTTAAAAATAATTTAAGAACTACTATGGGAGAAAAGACAAATTGAACAACATGCCCATATTATATACAGGATAAAATGTTTTGGACAAAATAGATATGGCAAAAATAATTGATGAATTTGCCAAAGATATCAAACTGTATAGCAAAACTGTAAGCTCTTAAGAAAGGTTTTTAATTTTTTTTATATACAGTTCAGATTTTTCTTTAGCTGATGAGTTTTTTTATAGCAAAACATTTTATTTTAAGAATTTAAAGTAAGCAACTCTTTTCATTATTTTAGTTTTTCGACTCTTAAGCCCATGGGCCTAAAACCTTTTACCGCCAGGGGCCTCCAACTACCTTAATCCGCCTCTGCGCCGACCAATGGAAGGGAGTCTAGAAATTGCACTCAAGGACAGGCTGTTACTCTTCCTCGACATTAATTGCACTAATGTTCTTTCGGTTGCCATTTGCAGTCCTCTGTGATGGTTGATCATCTCACGATAAGCATGGTCACATGCTATAAACTAAACATAAGAGAAGGCCGAATACCCTTTTAACTGTTGTAGATTTCAACGCAATTTTTTTAGATAACATTATAATTTACAAAAATTCAATATTTTTATTATTTGCGTTCCCTGTATAAAGATATTTTGTACTTTCTTGTAGCATTTGATATCAATAAAATTAGTAATTGGAGATTTTTTTTCGCATTTAAGTGCTTTGTTCCTTACTTTTGGAAGTGTGTGTGAATAGTTTCAAATAAAGAACAAGTTAATTAGTCCTAAATCAGACTTAAAGACTTGTTGTTGTTAAGTGACATATCTAGTTCCTTACTAAATAAACATTTTTCTACGATATTGTTCATTAAAAATAATTAGAGAATTTTTTTTTCAGTTTGCAAAAGAATAAATTAACCAATTGACATATAATTATCACTTTTACACGATTTCGCTTAACACGTAAATTTGCACGATGATGGATATTTTCACTATACAACGAATTTAATTAATTTATATTACATATTTATACCAGATTTTTAAAAATATTTTTGCTTTAATATAGAGCAGGAATTATATCTCTTACCCTGATATATTTCACACAAAAAGAAAAAATTAATGCAAAGAAGAGTTAAGACAAGAACCATTGTGCATCATCACACTGAAAGTACACCTGAACATTTCAGATTTGTACTTTAAAAAAAATTCTTAGAGAAATCGGTAAATATATATATATAAAACAGTATTTTTTTATTTTAACTAATATCTAAGTGATTTATGAATAACATTTAAGAGTTTATAACAGGAGTCGGAAACATTATAGAGCTGTGGTTTGCCAAACCAATTTAACAATATAATTCTATGTGCCACGCACAAAAGAAAAGAAAAAAAGATTTTTGTGGCAATATATTTAGAGTTAGCGAATAGAGGTGAAATATAAAGACTTAAGGCCTTATCACACGAACACGTTTGGTGCAATTTTTGGGTCCAATTCGTACTCCGTTGCCATAGCGATGGCTTTCGAACAACTTTTTGCCAGTGAACCGAGAAAGTTGCTCTAAATTCCGGCCAATGGGGTTCTTCGGCGCCTTACGTCATAAACAAGATGGCGGTAACGGTGATAGCTTCGCATCAAACATGGCGTATAATATTTTAATGGTGCACAGTATTTTAACGGCGTATAATATTTTAAACAAAATGATGCTCCATTTCTGTTTATCCCCATAAACAAAAGCGCGAGCGAAATAAAAGAAATAATATTGGATGGTCGTTTTCGAGGCAGAAAATTCAGCGAGTAATGTTTCAACGTGGAGAAAGAGCGTGGCTGACGTCAGAGCATGTCGTTTTGCTTACGGTAACCCTTCCCCCTCAGATTCGCGAAAAGTTGGGTCAAAAAATTGCACGGAAAATTTACGTCTGATACCGCTTTTAGAATTTTATTACAAATTATGCATTTAAAAATATTAATAGACACAAAAATAAATAGCATAAAATATAACTATTCATTCAACATAAATAAAAAAACAATATAAATTTTTTTTAAAGTTAATTCCTACTTAGATCAACAAAGAAAAACTTTATTTATGTTACAATTATTAAATAGTTACAATTTTCACAAACATGTATGGACTAGTTCTACTGTAAAGCTTACTGTGGGGGCGCTACAGTCATTAGTACTCTTTTCTTCTTACGGTTAACGCAAAATCTCCATTGCTTTGAGCAAAAAAATTAACATGGTATTTTAGAAAAAAAGATACTGAAATAAATGCTATAAAATAATGAATCTGAAATTTACAGATCATCTTCTATCCATATAGTACAAAAAAAGTTTCAAAAACTTTCATTAAAAGTTTGAAAAACTCAGTTGAATTTCGATGTTTTTCCATAGATTAACATTACACCGGAAGTAAGTGAGGGTTCCACTCAATGTTGTTGTTTACAAAGTAGAACTTGTCCATATATATATGACAAAATTACAATATTAAGTGATAAAATTGAAAGCGATTTTCCATGTCCACTTCTATAAATGGTGTTTGACAATTGTTTTTGTTTGTTACTATTTATTTATTAATCACAAATTTAATTATTCTAATAAAATAGTATAGAGACAAAAAAGCACATTCTCAGAAATTAGGCCATCGACCTTTGGAAGTCCAAAGCGATACAGGGACACAACAAAAGACATTTCTTTTTATATATGCTGTTAGACTATTATTTTTTTAGATACCATTTATTCATTTTTTAATTAAATATATTATTTAATATTTGAAAAAACTGTATTAAGGTCAAGTGTCATCCACAAGTTAGTTATGCTACCCATTTAGTATAGTGGTTAGTGACGCTGACTGCGGTGCCGTAGGGCCTGGGTTTGAATCCCGGAGAAGGCACGGATGTTTATAAATGTATAGCGTCTCTGCGACATAAGGGTACTCTCTCTAAATAGCCTTCGAGCCGCAAATTCTCTAGTGAGATTGGTGGAAGGAGAAGAAAGCTGGGAGGCTCCTGACCACGTCCAGGGTGTTCCCCGTCAAAACTGGGGCGGAATCGAGCAAAAAACCGTACTGTCACCTTCATGGTGCTCAAAGCGAAGGCTAATGACAGGCGTGAAAATCTAGCCTTTAGTCGTGATGAATTTCGTGGACCTTGATTTGTTGTTACTATCGATAAGGTGCACAAGCAACAAAAACACTAGTTAAGAAAATGCATTTGAACTTGAATTGGTGAATAGAAAGTATTTTATTAACGCGATTGAAAATTTGAACAAGAATATATATATATATAATATTCAATTCCTACTATTAGTGAGTTTAACTTAAATTATTTTCACAAAAGTTTTGAAACACAAAACATATATGAACATAATAATGACACGAACTTAAACTAAAAATCACCAGCTTTGCTGTAAAATTTAATTTTTTTAGTATTAAATTGAGGAAGTTTTAAAGTCGCCCAACAAGAACTCTACTACCATAATATAGAACTACAACATGTTTACTGTGATGTAGTTTGGCACATCATGGAAATATTCAGTTTTATCTGTAATACTTGTATTCGGAAGTCTTATTGCAATATCCGCGAAGGGCTATTTTTTAGATATATCATTTTCGGTGTAGTATATTCCATCTCTTTTAAATATTCTTTCGCATAGAAAACTGAGAAAGTTTTGGCCATGGCAATTTATCAACATGAGAAAATTAATGAAAAGAGAGTTTTTAAGTCATATAAATTATTTCTTTAAAACTAAAATTGGCCTTGAAATTAATTTTAATTATGTAACTATGAGAATTCAAAACATAATCAATAAGAAATGATTTTAATAATGAAAACTGAAATTAATAACCATTTCACACTGAAGTATTTGAGTGTGCTCAAAAAATATTTTAATTCACTTTTAGAACCAATGCTTTAAAAAGAAAACAAAACCTAAGCTCAGAAAACTTCAAATATCTTAAAAACTAATTTGTTATCAGATCTGAAATTTGGTGGCTAACTTCCTAATGATGTGAGCCACAAGGAAATGAAAAAAAAAAATTATTTCGGTATATTTGAAATCTGTGTGACCCCAATATAAATAAAACTTTTGAAATTGTACATAAATTGTGCTTTTTAAAAATATTTATAAAAATAGGAAACACAAAAACAACCTAAATTACAAGTGTTCATACAACATAGTTAAAAAAAAAATTAAAATTTTAATGTGGACTTTGCCCTGCATGTGTATGTGAAAAGCTCTATTCAATGTAGCAATATTAGGGAACACAATTTGTGACTTTCAATTTGATACATGATTCTGAATCTCCAGCTGTAAAACAATTTCTTTGTGGCCTCAAAATATATTTCATATGAGAAAAAATTTGTTCACATAGATACCTAGAACCCAAAAGCGGAAAGCAGAGCACATGCAATTTAAAATAACTGACGTTATTTGTGCAAATTATCTTCCAGATTTTACCATAAATTTTGCTTTTCACAATTCTGTTAGTTCAATGAATTCTATTCCAAAATCTTCAACTTCCATCCACTTAAAAATTCACAAGAGAAAAATATTTAAAAAAATAAAATTGTGTTCTAATAAATTATTTCTTTTAGGTTGATTTGCACCAAAAGTATAAAATAATTAGGACTTCTTTCAACACACACACATAACATAAGAATTGCAGTTCCTTTTAATATCTATTTAATAGAGGACTTTTTTGTGAAGGATTCAATTTCCATACATAATTATCCCAAGAGTGGTTTTTCACCAAATATTTTTTCAATTTAAATTATGCATATAGCGTGTGTGTGATAGAGAGAGAGAGAATACCTTCTTTTTTAATTACACTACCGCTGCAAAATGTTTGAAAAAAAAGGAGTTTTGATTTATTCCTTTGACATCCATTTTTTTCTTTTACTATTGTAGCTCAAGCTTTTGGTGGTAAAAGGATAAGCTACTTTCTCTTTTACAGATTATGCAGCGATGAGTGACACTTCACTTTACAAGTACAATACAATAGTCTTGATATGCGTTGAATATTTAGCACTAATAGTGAGTCAGATTTAAAAAAAACAGATGTTTTCTTTTATATAAAGCACACAAACTACCTGCTGATTCAGCAGAAGCCTTTTATAGCAGAAAATTGAAAGAGAGAAATAGTCTTTAAATCAAAATGCGCAGATCATAGAGAAGACAGACGGAGCGATTTAATTTAATCTTTTAAATTTCTAGAGCTAGAGAGCCAATGAGAATTACTCAATCATTTTTACAGCTTTTTTTTATTTTACATTTAATGCTATTTGAGAGTACTCATAAAATTATAGTACAATTAAAAAATATCACTATTTTACTTCTTTTTCTTCACACATTAAAATATAGCAAATAAACAAAATCCTATAACATGTTTCTCCAATTACTTTATTTTAAGGAAACAATGATTATCTTAAGGGGAAAATACCCTGAGTGAAATATCCGACTAGATATAAAAAAAAAACTGTAGTAGAAACCTTTATGTAAAGTTTTTTTTTTATCTGCAACAAAAATGTGACTATTAAAAGCACAATAAAAGAAGTACTACAATATTTGATGAGATTTTCCATTGGTTTTAAAAGTAAGATGTCTTCAGAGAAAGCAATGTTGCATATGATATAAACATGTGTGACACTTTTCCTTCTTATGAATATGTAAATGTGATATATGTCATTAGTTTCAGAAAACAATTAGTTGCATATCTTATAAAGTTTTTTTCTTGGAAAGAATCCATTAATGTCTACTTAAAATACCATTTTGAGAAAAAGCTTTGTTGCAAACTTTACAAGCATAAAGCTTTCCCTATGTATGAATCTGTAAATGTATTTTTAAATCACCACTTTGATAAAAACAGTTGTTGAACATTTTCAAAAGACATCAGGATTTTCCTTTGTATGAGTAAGTAAATGTAGTTTTAAAGAGACATTTTTAGAAAATCCTTTGTTGCACATATCACAAACATAAGGCTTTTCCTTTGTATGAACCAAAAAGTGTCTTTTCAAATTACTTTTTCGAGAAAAACCCTTGTTGCACATTTCACAAACATATAACTTTTCCTTTGTATGAACAAGCAAATGTATTTTGAAATTACCAGCTTGAGAAAAGACCTTGTTGCACATTTCACAAACATAAGGCTTTTTGATGCGACGAATACATATATGTGATTTCAAACTACCAAATTGAGAAAAACCCTTGTTGCATATTTCACAAACATAAGGCTTTTCCATTGTATGAATGAGTAAATGTGATGTTAAAGAGAACTTTCGAGAAAACCCTTTCTTGCACACATCACAAACATAAGGCTTTTCCTTTGTATGAACCAAAAAATGTTTTTTTAAATTACCCTTTCGAGAAAAACCTTTGTTGCACATTTCACAAACATAAAACTTTTCCTTTGTATGAACAATCACATGAGCTTTCAATTGACAAGCTTGAGAAAAACCCTTGTTGCACATTTCACACACATAAGGCTTTTCTTGTGTATGAATACGTAAATGTACTTTAAAATCACCACTTCTAGAAAAACTTTTGTTGCATATTTCACAAATATAACGCTTTTCCTTTGTATGAATAAGTAAATGTGTTTTTAAATTACTGGGTTGAGTAAATCGTTTGTTGCACATCTCACAAAAATAACGCTTTTCCTTTGTATGAATAAGTAAATGTGTTTTTAAATTACCAAGTTGAAAAAAGCCCTTGTTGCACATTTCACAAACATAAGGCTTTTTCTGTGTATGAATTTGTAAATGTCTTTTTAAATCACTATTTCGTGAAAAATCCTTGTTGCATTTGTCACAAACATAAGGCTTTTTAATATCATGAACATATAAATGATGCCTTGAGTTCACCTGAGTGAAAGCCATTGTACAATTTTCAAATGTGCAAGTTCATCCTTCTGTAAAAAAAAATGTTTTCATTATAATGTAGAACTTGTATCAGCAGCATTTTACTTTTCATTATAATTAATGAAGTAAATATATGCAGCTGTTTAACACAGCTTAAAACAATCAACAAATAAATTTTTTTGCTGACATCTGTAGAAATTAACTTTTAAATAACACTAAAATATACATTCAATATTAGTTACTAAAAATATGTTTATGCAATACTTTATCATGACAATCAAGTTAGCAAGAGCAATATATATGAAACTGAAGGAACATCATGAGAAAATATGAATATTTTCTTCGAGAATTGTATTGGGTTATGTACTGAGTTACGGTACACAAAAATTAAGCATATAGAAATTTAGAAAACACACATACATTGTACAACCCTTTTTTTGTGACAATATTTAATTTTGAAGTACTATTTCTCTCCAAATATCTATACTGCAGTTCATTATTTTTGTATAGGTATGAATGTAAAATAATTTTTCTTCTCCTAGTAACAATGATCTTCCCTAGAGGCATATAATATTTATACTGAAAATTTTTAAAAATCTGCTGCTCTATATCAGTGATTCCCAAAAGGTTCTATATAAACCCCCAGGAAACTATGATGGCCAGCAAGGTATCCACATACTTGGGACAAAAATTGGAATCTACAATTATTTTAATTTCAATCAGTAGATAAATTTAATTATAATTTTCAAAGAATTGAATATTCCACTAGCAGACATTTTCTATTTATATAGGTAATATTTTATTAAAAAATAAATACATATTTATCTATCTACTCTATTAAAATTTGAGAGTAAACAAATTCATGTATGTATCTACGTGTTGCTATTTTTACATGAATCACTAAAAACATAAACACACTGAAGGTACCAAAAGATTGGAAATAATCAGAAAATTCCATTTTGACAAATTAAATCTCAAAATTACTATTAGTTAAACATATATTAATTAAAAACTATAAAAGGAATGACTGTATTGCCCTTGTAATGTCAACTTCAGAGACTTCAAAAGATGGCAGGGGGCAGGATTGTTTTTAAATCTGTTTTCCTTTCTTCTATACCCAAAATCAGAAAAAAAAGACCTAATAAATCTAGAATAGGATATATTGTTTATTTCATCATGATATACTTTAATGTTGCTAAAAATAACAATATTTCCTCTTTTTGCAAATTTTTCTAAAATGAACCAGTTTTGACATGTTTTCAGGGACAGAACATATAAATAGCTCTCTATCTCATACTCATTATCGTGATTAATCAAACCTACATCTTGAAAAAGTGCATGCTTTATTATTTTAGACCCTGTGATTTAAGAAATATCAGATTCCACATAACTTTTTTTTTACGATTTTTGGAGAAAAAATTTTGAAATTTGAATTAAACATTTAAAACCTTTAGTATTTCTGAAAATAATCACACAAAATTTTTTCTTTTGTTCCAAATCTTATAATGCATGTTTTGACTGAAGATTGAAATTTTAGCTAAAATAGAAATGCTTGACCAATGTTAACCACATTAGCAATCTGATACATCATACAATGAAATCATTTTGTTGTTTAAAAACTGAATGAATTGAATTATTCTGAATAGATTGAATGAATCTCTTCAATTACTCATGAAAGCAGTAAAATGAATCCAAGTCATACATTGAATACTGGTTAATTACATAATCATGTGAAGAAAAATGATGAGATCTTTCAGCATGAATCACACCCTAATATCAGCAAAAGAACCCCTTCAAAATATATTCTTATGCCTTTTATTTGGGAGGGGGGACGGTGCTAGGTTGATATTCTGGGTCTACGTGCTAAGTTGTTGTTTATGCTCGCTAAGATGATCGATAACATTAAAATATGGTTACCTTGATATTTGTAACATCCGGCAATGTGGTTGTCATGGGGATAACATACATTAGAAAAAATTTTCTGGTGGAAACCTTATTAATTTCAGACAATTTTAATTCAATTTCTTTTTCAATTTAACCATTTTAATTGCATTTGCTCTATCTCGCAAAATAAGTCTTCTGTTTTATTTTGTGCTATTTTTAAATACAGATAATTCCAATATAATGAGTACTAGGACATTTTTTTAAGAGACTGAGTGTTGCAACTTTAATTATTGCTATAAATATATATGGTCCATTTTCACTTTATTTTACTTTTTAAAAATGTTTTTTTAACGTTCCATGTTCAATGAAGTTCATTGAAGGAACTTGCAGTTTTTGGAACATGGCACGTTTGCAGTACTTTTTATTTGATATTCATTTTAATATACATTATGTAATTATTTTATTTATAATATAATATAAAATTACAATTATTATATGTGATAATCATATAATATTCGTTATTTGTAACAATTGTTTTTTAATTATATTTCTAATATTATTAAATATGTTATTTATTTATAAGTTTTTTTATGTTATTTATTATGATGTGTTTATTCATAAATATTTTTTTATAATTATTATGCTGAAAGAGTATTCTTATGTACGCTTCCTATTACAATACAACGTGGTTACTCGTTTTTATAATTACTATTAAATTATATTATATGATATGATTACTACTAGTATATAATATATTAATATTATACATAATAATTACTCTATAAAGTTATATTGCAAGATTATTTATATATATTGCCCAATATTACAAATAGTAAATATTTTTTTAGATTATATTGATATTCATTTTTTATTAATCTTAGTTATTCTCAAGCACTTCCAAAATTCTTCATTTGAAATAGATTTTACTGTATTTCAAAAGTTCTAAAATTACATATTTTCCTGACATCTCTTACCGCTACGCCGCCATCTTGGATTCCATTCCAAAGACGTGCGCTGCTTGGCATGATTCTTTATCGCACGAATCAGCGTTTGGCACATAGACCCAGGATATCAAACTAGTTCCAAAAAAAAAAAAAAAAACAGTCACATATTGGTGAAAAGTGAAACAATTTGTATCGCACAAATTTGTGTGACTATGGTGACATTTCAGGAATGTGTACCAAAAAAAGAGGAAATAGCAGAATTTGTAAATAATCTGGGTTCCTTAGTAATAAAGGGTTGTCCAATTGGTCAACAAGATTCTTGGTGAAGAATGTCCCCAAGAAGGCTGCAAAAATATCTCAAGTTAAAACTGCTAGTCGTTTACTAGCATATTCTTCTCCATTTTCTAAAAATAGGACATAAAAATCAAAGGCAAGAATTTTTCCCTAACCTTCACCAAAGCATTCATATAGAGATAGAACCGAGTTCCTTGTATTGTGAAAGTTTGTAATATGAAAAATATTTATAAAAGCAAAAAAGGAGTAGGAGAAAAAAAATTAATGTATTAAATTGTACAAATGAAAAAAATAAAATTAAATGTACATATGTATTATACTATTGTACAATTCATCAAATTAAAAGATGATATAAAATGACATGATTTGTAGCCAACAGAAAAAAACTATTTCCACGCATGAACAAACAAAATATTCTTGTTTCACCATAAAATGGCAAAAAAACCCCCACTTTTTTGCAAAATTAACACTCAGCACTTAACACACATTACTTCAATAACAAAAAAATTTACTCTATAGTTCTGGATGCATAAAAAATAACCACACATAAAGAAAAAGAAAAGCACTTCTCAGTGAGAAATTAATTTGAATCCTTATTAATAATTATGGTATTAAATAAAAAAAAAACATAAAAATGAAATACAGAAAAATGATATTAAAAAAATCTTGTCCAGATATATAGTTAGATTTTCAATAACATCTTAAAAGTTTAAAACCAAAAAGTTAAAGATAAATTTAAGATTCAAAGACTATAGTTTAGAGACTCTAGAAAGTTTTATATAAGGAAATGAGCATTTTTAATGAGTTCAGAAGTGACTGCCTCTACTTTTTGTGGAGGAGAGATAACCAGAATTTCACAAAATTACCTGAAGAATCCAAACCAAATCACCTTTATTATAAATTATATAAAAGATCTAACACAGAATTCCAGTACTTTATATAGGTGGACTACGGCCAAGTATGCACTGCACTGAAATGTCAGAAGTCGAAAGAAAGATTCATTTTGAATTATGATCTGTATTAGCATAGTCAATGTATTTTTGAAACACATGCAGCAACTCTATTATTGTACAGGAGCAGACATTGACAGAATAGGCGTATTAAGCATACAGAATAATTTCATTCCAGCAGAAAATCAACTGTGAATAATTCGGATGATAAAAAGGTTTATTGTATTAGTAGGTTCACTTGTGTAGGTAAAACTGAATTCTTTCAATAAAGTACATCTTTTACACTTGAGAGCAAAATTAGAAAGCCAGTTAAATTTTGAATCCAGACGAGAATTTCTTTATTGAAAAAAAAAACAGGACAAGGCAGAAATGTAATTATTGACATTAATATTGATAGCTTAAATTAACTGCCTGAAAGAGTTTTGGGTAAGCATTCAATAAAGTATCAATTAAACCATTCCACTCTTTTGGTTTAACTCACACTTTCTTTATTAACTTTTCATATCAGTAGAGAAATTTCGACTAAACATTAACGTTTTCCGAAGAACCTTCATCCACATCAGATTTTATAATCATATATAATAAATACAAACAATTGTAACAAACGCGATTAAAAGAAAAATACACCCTAACTTATTTGACAACAAAAGCAATACAAGAAAAATTAGCAGTAAGAACGATAAAAGAAAAAGATGTCCCAAATTTGCGGGGTTTAGACTTGCATTAAAAAGAATGAAAACTTTGGCTTCTTCTTTGATGCAATTGAATAAATAATTCAATGAAAAAAGTCAAGTAACAATAAAAGGAAGAGAAATTAAATTTTACTGGAAAAGGTTATTTCTCTGGTGTGGCAGGAGCAGGGAGAGAGCTAGCTATCAATCAAAAGCGACATATGCTGCCAGATTTAAACTGCTTATCTCAACGCGACCGCTGTACAATGAGGAGTGGATCGAAACAGCACTTTGCACCTTGAAATTTTAGCGCCATCTGTTATATAATATGGAAACTATCGCATTTTATTTACATTTTGGATAATTTTTACTTTAGATTTCTTGTTATTTTTTGCTTTATTTTATTAATTGTTTTATTATCTTTCTTGCTATTTTAATTAGTTAATTTGTTTTTTAATTTTCTGTAATCAACTTTTTTATACTTACTGTTTTTAAAAATGGAGACTGAAATGAATGTACAAACCACAGACTTAATCTGCTCATTTTGTGATCTAGACTTCACTCGCTCTTTCTGTTTGAAAAGGCATTTGAAAAATGTTCATGCTCACCAACAGGGTGATTTAAATGAAGGGATTTTGAAGGAATTCAGTACTTTCAGTGGTATATATTGTTGAATTGTAAAATTTAGTTTATAAATTTACACTGTAATAGTATGAATTTTATACATTTATGTATTAATGTTTTCTATTAAAGTTCGCGTAATTTTATATTAATAAATGTAAACTTTCTTTTAATTAACATTATAGAATTTGTTACATGGAAAGAAGAAGAAGAAAACAAGACCATGTCAAAATATGTTAGACAACGAGGAAGTAAAACACTTAAAAATGGAGACATAGTGATGAATTATCACTGTTGTCGAAGTGGGACATACAAACCAAGAGGGAAAGGTGTCAAGAGTTTAAAGTCACAAGGCTCTGCTAAAATTGGAATTAGTTGCCCAGCAATAATAAAAGTTAGACAGAGTACTGAAAATGTAGTAGTGCAATATTTTCCGAATCATAAAAATCATGAAAATCAGTTAGAGCACTTAAGGTTATCAGAGTCTGATAGGGCAGCTGTTGCTGGTATAATATTTTATTAATTAATTTTTTTTATCCTTAGTTTTATTATTAGTTACTATTGTTAGTTTTGTTTATTTATTTTTCAGGACGATTAAAAGGTGTTAGTGAAAAAAAAATTCTGCAGGATATTAGAGAAGAAATTACTGTTGACAGTGGCAGAAAGATGCTCATTGAAAAAAAAGGATATCCATAATATTAAAAGGGACTTCAATATTAATGGTTATATTAAAAGGCATGAAGTTGATGCAGTGAGTGTCAAGCTATAGACTCAAGAAATGAAAAATAATGGAGAAAATTGTATTGTTTTTTTCAAAGAGCAGGGACAATCAGGGAATGACTATGGATTGAAAGATGAAGATTTTGTCCTCATAATCATGACAGATTTTCAGAAAGAAATGATTACAAAATATGGAAAGGACAAAATTTGTATAGATGGAACACATGGGCTAAACAGCTATGATTTTAATTTATACTCAGTTCTGGTAGTCGATGAACATAAGAATGGAATACCTGTGGCATTTTGTTTTTCCAACAAAAGTTCTGAAGATGTATTCAGAATTTATTTTAGTGCTATTAAAAATACTGTGGGTATAATCGAAACTACAACATTTATGACTGATGATGCTCCAGCATTTTATAATGCTTGGAGTTATGTGATGGGCACAGTTAAAAATGTCTTATTGTGTGCTTGGCACGTTACAAGAAACTGGCACCAAAATTTAAATAAAATTAAAAATCCTGAAAAGAGAAAAATTGTTAATAAAGCATTAAAGGCAGTGAAAGAGGAACTATGTTTAGAAACATTTTCTAAACTTATGAAGCAATTCATACAAGAATTGTTAAATGACTCGGACACTTGTGAATTCGGAAAATATTTCCAACAGAATTATGCTAAGAGACCAGAAAAATGGGCCTATTGCTACAGGAAGGGTCTGGGCATAAATACAAACATGTATTTGGAGTCCCTTCATAAAAAAATTAAATATCATTATTTTGAGGGAAAGCATGTCAAGAGACTAGACATTGCAATCGATGGTCTTTTAAAACTGGTTAGAGACTTAATATTTCAACGCCTAATAAAAATTACAAAAAGAACCATTTCCTCTGATAAACTATCAAAAATTGTTAATAGCCACAGATTAGGCCTAGAGATTCAAAACAATAGAATTGGAAAATTAGCAGATAACAAGTGGAAAATTGAATCCAATCATTCTAACTACATAATATGCAAGAAAGAAGAAGAATGCCATAGATTATGTAATATAAAATGTACTGCCTGCAAAATTTGTATCCATTCCTATACATGCTCTTGTGTAGACAATTTAATAAGAGGAAATATTTGCAAGCACATTCATAAAGTTGCCAAAATGTTTTTAAATGATACACATAATGAAGAAATAAAAGAGATTTATGTAAATCAAAATGATATTTTAAAAGAAACATTCGATGTTTTACCATGTAGCTCCAAATCTGCTAATAATGATGGTCATGAATCCCAAAAAAGAAAAATTGAAAGCATTCTTGCTCTTATTGATGAATACGAGCTTACACTAGAAGAAGAAAGTAAAACTCATAGGAACCTAGATAGTATATTAAACATTTTCTATAATAAAAAGGAAAACAATAATAAAAAAGTTAAAATGATGGAATCCTCAACTATAAATATAAAAAAGAAGATTGAAAAACAACCTGGATATTTCTCTGCACGAAGAAAAAGATGCACTGCTGGTACACTCAAAAATCCAACTACTGAAGAAGTTAACAATATTAAAGAAGGATTACTGTTAAATTCACAAGAAATTACATCCATCAATACAGATTTTGATCATACTTATATGTAGTAATCAAAAAAAAAAAAAAATTCCTAACTGGAGGTTCCTGCTCTCAATTCAGTTACTAAATAAGTTTAATTTATTCTCATTTTTGTGGTTCTTTATTCTTTCAAGTCATTCACATTTAACTATTGGCATAAATATTCAATTAAAATATGATATCTTGGTGATTATATTTGATTTCAATATATTATGATGTGTGTGTTGAAAAAAAATAGCTTAAATGATACAATATAAAAACTGAAGGAACAAAGTACATTAAAAATAAATTAATTAAAGAGCGGACTTTTTTCTATTAAGTTAATGTTGAAAAAGTATTTATTTTCCTCTTTTATTCCCTAATAAGCCCACACACTATTAGCCCCCATGTAATTAAAAAAACATTTTGATCCCTATGAAATTAATTGAGCTACTAGTTAAATTTTCAACGCATTTTGATTTAAAGTTTCATAAATATACCTAATGAAAAGTGTTGCAATATCTATTTTTATAGACAAGCGAGACAAATGTTTTGATATAATTTTATTTTTTCAATTACATGAAAAACTAGTTGTCAATTATTTTTGAAAATGTTACTTTTTATTTTTTAAAATGTTCATTTTTTAAAAAATTTTTAGTCTCTTAAAGTTATTTATGTTTTTTAGATTATTGCAAAGAAAAGTTAGTATGGATTTGAAAATCTATTCCCTCTCTTGTTGATTTTTAATAATTTTTCTAAAAAAACCTGAAATTTTTTTTTTTGAAATCTCAGCCTTAAATTCATACTTAATTTTATAGAACATACGTTTGGGAGTATATACAAAAATTTTCACTGCTCTGTGATGAACAGAAAAAAAAAGTCTTAGGGATTAGAACTGTTTTACCTTCAAAACTGAAATTCTGAGAAAAATGCATTTAAAATTTGTTAAGGCATATAAAACAAAAACTTACAATGCCCGTAATTTCTTAATATGTTATTTTCCGATGTATGTTCTACCTTAAAACACTATTTTAATTTTACATGACGGAAAATAATTTGTTAAGGCATATAAAACAAAAACTTACAATGCCCGTAATTTCTTAATATGTTATTTTCCGATGTATGTTCTACCTTAAAACGCTATTTTAATTTTACATGACTGAAAATAATTTTTCCAATTCGACATAAAATTTTGCAAAATATTGATAGCATTTGTTACCACAAGATTACTTAGCTTAATTATTGGCATAAATATGCAATTAAAATATGATATCCTGGTGATTATATTTGATTTCAATATATTGTAATGTGTGTGTTGAAAAAAATAGCTCAAATAATATTAATACATGTACATTATATTATATTGAGAAAGTTATTCTTAAAAGGTACTTTTAAAAAACTACTTGATAAGTTGACATATTATTTAATTCTTTTGAAAAAAACAATAGAATTTAAATCTAGTTGAATTAATTTACATGTTATATAAAAATTTAGGTTATTTTTCTAATATTTTACGCTTAAATTTTTTTTCACGCAAAGCAAAAGTGTAGATATTTTAACGAAAGTTACAAAATCCAATATATTTGGCTTTTTAGGCATATTTATTTTTTATACAATAAATTATTTAAAAAAACTTGGGTTATTTTTCTAATATTTTACGCTTAAATTTTTTTTCACGTAAAGGAAAAGTGCAGATATTTTAATAAAATTACAAAATCCAATAATTTGGCTTTTTCAGTCATATTTATTTTTTATACAAGAAATTATTTTTAATTTGCTTAATTAATTGCAGATAAAACTGAGGTTTGGAAGGTAACCATGAGATATATTCACAAAAATAATTAATATTAATTGGGGATTCATTTTTCTCATTGTCCGACCTTATTCCCTGTGATTCAACGCTTTCCTCATGTTCAGAAATCTCTGAGGCATCCATCAAAGAATGTAAATAAAATGCGATAGTTTCCATATTATATAACAGATGGCGCTAATATTTTAGGGTGCAAAGCGCTGTTTCGATCCACTCCTGTACAATGAAGTATTTAGCTCTGAAATAAATTTCAAAGATGAAAACATGTATTTATGCTCTTAATCTATTTTAGTGTGCATGCACAATAAGAAAGAATTTTTCGAAAGATCACTATGAAAGTGGGATGTCAACAGAAAAAGGGATATTGGCATTGTATTTTGTTATTACAATTTATTCTTTTTATTTAATTAATCTAAGGGATACAAAGGAGATTTGAAAAATATTCGCATTCCGGTAAGAGGCATTTTAAATTTCTCTTTGTAATGATTTTACTCGGAACCGTCGCAATACCATTTCCTAATCATTTCTAAGTTGGATCGTTCTTCTACATTATAACCTTTAAAAACTTCATCCAGATACTGGCATAAACGTGAACAAGTATGGTCCAGAATACTTGCATTCTTGCATAAGTACACGTTGATTCTAAATTAATAGTTTTAAGTTTTATATAATATTGCTTTCTTTTTGAAGCATAGAGTACCACGTAAACCACTTTTCTCACATTATATTATCTTGTAAAATCTAACAAACACAGATATCCCTAAACATAGATAAAGCTTCTGTAGACGAAAGCTGAGAGTCCTGTTTTGTTTCAGTAAGAGATTTTTGAATTATTTGCCTCTGTGAGTTCATTATTTCCTATAAAATATTTTGGAAGCTTCTTTATTACCAGTGGTTCTTAAAGTCCGTTGAGTTGCATATGTTAATCTTTTTCAATCTATTTGTTCACGGAAATCTTTTATTATTTCTTTTTGGTGTAGTTTCTAGATACCAAAAAAAGATTTCGATGATCGACTATTATTTCCTGATAGAGATAATAACACCTTTGGGGCATATCAAAAGTTCCTTTTAACCAAAGGTTTTATTCTTTCATTAAAAGATGTTTCTTTCTTTTTTGTAAACAGCCTTCTATTTACTCTTAAAATTAGTTTCATAATAGGACAATTTACGCTTCAAGATATATAACATTCAAATATGGTAATTTCATACAAATATTCTTCCAAACACAACAGTTTCTTAATTATTTGTTTTATAGGATCTCGAAGCATGGTATTGCATGAAATTTTTTGGTAAATTTCCTAAGTAATGCTGTTGTTCTTTTTGTGAAATAATTCTTCAGACCTCTTCTGGACAGCACGGTTTATTAGGGACAATTAAATAAAACGATTATGAATACTGCACACAGCATAAAGAAAGTTCATAGCACACAGCATATAGATCGTGTGGTCCCCGTAGAAGAAGTGCGTTGGAGGAAACGGTAAAAACGTGTGGGCGTATCACACAGATATTCTTACGCCAGAAAAAATAGTTCGCTCGCTTCAACCCAACAAATGCCAATACTCTTATTTTTTTAATTAAAAAATCAGAAATCAACAATATCGAAACAACACGTACTTCGTTTTTTTCATCAATCGTGACTTTTTACATCCTTAAGTTATATCAGGCGAGAACAGGACCACGATGGCAGCTCAGTGGTTTTAATTTAATAATATTTATTCAGTAAAAGGACATATTCTCGTGGTGAAAAGCCCTATAGATGGCGCTCCCACTTTCTCTGCATGTGTAAAATGTATTTTTGTTTTGGTTTCGAGGCAGTTCCACTCTAGTTTTGCTAAGTTGATGTTTGCTTCGCTTACTAGTAGTTTATAGTATTTAAAATTAATAGGTAGAACTCACTAAACTTTGTAAATATGTATACAGAATGTCTTTAAAAGCATAAAAACTATCTGGCTGGTCATAAATTCAGTTTAGTAAAATTTATTTGTAGTTAGTTTGAGCATTCTACCACTGAACAATAATTAGTAAGATGGGCTTTAGTTCTATTGGGGCTGCACTCATGGCACTTCTAAACAATTATGCATGTTGTTTAAGAATGATGTATCGATAAAATTTGCCTCTCATGCTACCGATGTGAATATACAGATCTGTTCTAGAGTCCTGTATTTCTCCCCCAAATTGAGCGATCCTGCACCACTGTAACGGTGACGTTCAATGATGTTGTCTTGGTGTTAATAGTTAATTTGGTTTCTCCATTTGAAAATGTGCCTTGAATTAGACTCAAAAATAAACTTTGACTCTTCGGAAAAAGTACTCAAGCCCAATGTGACGATGTCCCCGTTGCATACTCTCTAATGCAGGTAAACCGCTGGCAACAGTGATTTTTTGTGAAGGGATAACATCTGACAGATCTGTGAATATATAGGGTGATTCACTACTTGACCGATAAACTTACAGGGGGTGTAGGGGGTACACAGACGACAGGGAATCATGCAGGAATGGAGGGTTTCAAATGCCGTAGTTGTGAGCTAGAGTGCAAAGAAGTAGATAAAAAGAGCAGAAACACTAAAACATTAATGGGGCTAAAAATTACTGAAAGGCTGTACTACAACACTTTTTTGAAAAAAAGGACTAGAAATCTTGTGGTAGGACTGACAGCGGCGCAGTTTAAAATTCCTTACATTCTGAAAGATAACTCGCATGTCACGTATCCTCCTAGCATCTTCAGATATTCGAGCGATGAGGTAGGTCATCAACTGAAGGATAGGTTGTCTCGTACACCAAACTCTTCATGTGACCTCAGAAGAATTCCATGTACGATAGATCCGATGATCTGGCCGGCCAATGATTCAGGCCACCAAGACCCATAAACCGCTTTTCAAAGGCTACGCAAAGGGGTTTTTCGCGGTTGTAAATTCCGTAGTGTGGAGGAGCCTGATTATGCTGGTACCACATGAAGCGGTGAAATGATGGCGGAACATATGCTGCGTCAATAAATTTGGGCAGGACTTGTTGCAAGATCACATATGTCCTTTCGTCCAAAGGACTGGGCAGAAGGTAAGGTCCAATGAAGTAGTCTACAAGAATGCCAGCCCAAACAAAGACCTAGATGTGCTGTTGAGCTGCCCGTGGTTGCGTATAGTGAAGGTTGTCATAAACCTAAATATGGGCATTATGCTAATTAACGTGTTGCTGTTTTTTCTCTTCTTCTTTGCTCCATAGCTTACAACTACGGCAATTGCAACCATGCGTTCTTATGTGTTTCCGAGTCATCTTTTGCGAATGGCATCCCCTCTCCAACCAATCAGCGTCAAGCGAATAACGTCATTTTTGTTGCTGTTTGTTCTTACTTTAGATGTACTTAAATCGTATTGTTGTAACGTTGTGTATTGCTATTGTCCGTCATTAAATGCTTTATGTGTCACATCCTTGTCTATTCAGTATTCGCAGATTATTTACACCGAAACTTGACATCGGGTAGATGTCAGTTGTATGTCTGTGTAACCAATGTACACCCTGTAAGTTTGTCGGTCTGGTAACGAATAACCCTGCATAGACAAATATGTCCCAAGTGTCTGGACATAGCTTTTCCGTGAAACTGCCGGACCTGAGGCTTTAGACAGCTGACGAGGAAGGTTGGATGCTGTATACTCTGTCTGCTTCTTTTAATAATCAGTACCAAATACTACTCAGTTAATTCTTCCAGTCAAAGTACGCCCACATTAAAGGCGGATGATAATTCTACCACGTAAAAACCATCCACAGGTGTTCTCTGTTATAAATATTACGTTATGGCATTAACCGGCTTGCAGAACGCTTGTGAACAATATTACTTCTTTGCCGCCATTCCTTATGTACTCTTCACTTACTTTCCTCGTGGTGACGCACATGAACATCATCCGGTGATTCCTGTAATTTACTTATTATCTTTGAAGATGTGTGTGATAATTATACAGGTGAAGTTTTTACTCTAGAGTTCGATATTTGTGCGATTATGAATTAACCTTTATTTACGAACAAAAGTACAATTGTAATATTTACAGGTATGCTGTACAATACTTGTCCCTCGACTGCAGGAATTTTTAATGAATTACGGTCGACATGTGTTAAACATTCGTTTTACGGAGCATCGTTTATTTCTAAAAATGAATCGGCTACTAATTTTTGCTTCATTTATATAAAGCGCTTTTTGTAGATAAATCTTTGGTTTAAAAAAAACACTATGTGACTTCAAATATGTGTGTGCGCGCCAATTTTTACCTCTCTTTTCCTACATTATTAAAGGAATTCTTGAATTTTCCAATGTTAGCAGATTTACAGGTCACATGGTAGATAGTATTGTGCATAATTTTTCGGTGTATAAATAGCTTAATACTATTCAGTGTAGCTTGAAAAATTTTAATCATGAAATTTTATCGTGTTTTCCAAATGTTTGCACTTTTTAAAAATAATTTAGTGCATGGAGAATAGAGAGAAGTGTTGGCCAAGTGATCTCTTGTGCAATATTAGTGTATTGTCTTATATGATATTCCATAGTTTTCCCATTTGGTTTGTTTTTGGATCGAATCGAAAACAGGCATGTCAAAGTCATATGACATTACGAGCTACATGATCTATTTTATTATAAGTTGGGGATAGCATGTTTTCAGTCTTAAAAAATCAATCAACTTAAATTCCTACTCTCTATTAGTTCACACGCTTTCTCTATATTTATCTTGTTCAATTTTTCAATCTTTAATAAAATGCATTTTAAAGCACTCAATTGAGCTGAAATTTTATATACATGCTTATTTTGGATGACAATACAGTAATTTAATTTTATTAATAAAAATTGTTTAAAACTAATTATTCAAAGAATTACAAATATAGCCACGTTGGCATCATTTTTGGCGACTTGTGTCAAAACTTGAAACAGTTTTTTACCCCACGTATTTTAAAGCGCTCATTTGAGCTGAAATTTTCTCTACACTATTGTTTTGGGTAACAATACGATAATTTAATTATAATTAATTAAAACTAATTGACTGCAATGAATTATTTAAAGAATTACAGATACAGCCACGTTGGCTTCTTTTTTAGCGACTTGGGTCAAATCTTTAAAAGATTTTTTCTTTCCACACGTTTCAAAGCTGAACAGTTGAACTGAAATTTTATATACATGATTGTTTTGGATGACAGTGCGATTTTTTAATGAAAATTAATTACCTCTTATAATGTGATTCTCTGTCATGTATATATATATTTATATTAATTGTATCTATTTAATAAAAAAAGTAACTAAAATATTTTTTGTTGTTGATCTAAGTAAGGAACTGACTTAATTTTTTTTTATACATTACTTGTTTTAATGAACTATGCATTTATTAGATTCAATGGATTTTATATTATACATTCATATTCGTTTTATATTTCATATTATTTTTTTAAACTTAAGCTATAAATATTTCATATTTTTTTATAAAAAAAATAAAAACTATGATTATAGAAATTCAATTTAACGTTACTTTTTAGAAAATATTTGACATCGTTTTTTTTAACAATGATCAAGATTTTATAGAAATTATTGAGATGATGCAGTTTTTAAAATTAAGATGCTTGTTGATTGGGATTAATCTTGATCTTTCTCAATTTTCATTAAATAAAGTAATTGTCCGCATTAATGAATGCTTCAAAACATAGCCACTGTTCGCGTAATAAACGATAAAGTTTAGAAGATCGATATCTATTGATAAACATGCATAAAAATCTAGAATTTCAACTTCCATGGATTTTTGCTTCAACAAAGAATCACACATTGGATTTCAATAAGGTTCATTTGTAAAAAGCTTTCATCAACGATTTCCATATAGATAGATAGAGGTCAAGTAAAAGTGCGAAATTGTAATTCACAACTTTTGAAGTCAAAAACTCTTCGATCTATAATTCCATTACTAACAAATTAATTTAGGAAGCATTTTCAGTAAATTTTAATTTTGGAGAATTTATTAATAGATGTTGTTTGTTTTCAAAGTGAGATAAGTTTTCTTTTTCTACTTATTTTTTTCCGAAAGTAATAATTTTTAATATTATCAAATAGAGTTGTGGCAACATGATTTCCGCCTTGAAACTTAAAGCCAAGTTGATAAGATGACTTGTGTAATATCAAATGAAAAAGCCAGGCCCTTTATCCATCTTTTAACTAAGCACATTTTTTTTTGTTTCTGAGAACTTTATAACATCGTACAGCAATTTAAAGAATGGTTTTAACCAGTGCTTCTCAAACTATATGTTTGCGACCCAGTATTCAATCATAATTTTCATCGCGCCCTCCATACAATAACAATGCATTGAATTCAATAACACTATACTTTGATGCTAAATCTACAGATCAACTTTAATCTCTTGAGTGCCACCGGCGTATATAAAGGTCACGCTCAGCTAAAGTCTTAATTGCCTCGGTACGTATATATACGTCTTTCCGAAGTATGAACTTTTATGTGCACTGTTATCCATAAAATTATTCCGAAGGCTTTTAGAATGCAAAAGGACGTTGACAGTGTTTGCGAAGGAATTACTGATTTCAGAAGATTTGCTTAGTTATTCCTTTTCTCCCCCTCCCCCAATACATCACATACGAGCACCTACGTGGAAAGTAGAGGCATTGGGTAGCAAATTGCACAACTTTTAATCAGCAGTTAAGGGATTAATTATAAACCATACAAATTATTGTTAATTTTCACATATAATTTAACATATGACAAGCCTGGTAATTATTAAACTTTTTCTTAACTTAGTACTGTTAAAAAACTAATTTTAAAATACATTGCGCAGTACTGATACATTTATAAGTGTTTTTTTCTGAGTGTAAATGTGTATTTTTGTTTACTTTTAGTAAATTAATAACTTTTAAATAATATTTTCTTTTCGACTTTGAAATTTGCTCGCGCCCCCTCGTAGTGTTACCACGCCCCTGGTGGGGGGGCGTCCCAGTTTGAGAAACGCTCGTTTATAAACACTTTATGATTTAAAAGCCATTGAACTTTCGCATAATATGGTGAATTGTTGTATTCACTTTCTATATCTTTCACTAATAAATCAGATTGACGACAATTAAGATTATGCTCTCGAATATAATTTACAATTTTGGCGAATATTTTAAAAACATGTCCTATATTTAAAACTTTGGAGAACAGTACTTGGTGGTGAATAATACAATGAAAATGTTCCAAGCTATTATTTCCATGGTTCTTTTAATCTTGCAAAAACTCTTTTAGTAATACCGGTCATGATAGGTGCAGCATCATGCAAAACAAACCAACTTTTCCAATGGTAACTTATATTCCTTCAAAACATCAGTTCCAGTGCTTCTATTATGAATATGAATGATTTCCTAAACCTCTTTAGTTATGTTTTAATTAACATCGCATACCTGGGCGAGTAAGTGAATATTAACGTCACACTGTTCAGCTACACGAGGGCTTTTGGAGCATCGTATCCGGGAATAAAAACGACTAGCTGAGTGAAATTTAGAAAATGTGAACTTTCGTCAATATCACAAGAAGTCCCCATGACTCTCAGAAGAGCAAAGAGCATTATTTTTACATGCATCGACAAATTTTCTACCGTGACCCAAGAGCCTTGGGAAACTCTGGCTACTATAGGTCCAATCAAAATGCTAATGTCCGCTTTCGCTTAACCACCGGACATGACTTTTTGAGAGCAAACCTCCACTGGCTGCTGATGAGGCCTACCCATTCTGCGGCCATGTCAGAATGGATGGCAACCACCTGCACCAATGCAGTGGACTCGATGAATACCCGACTGACGACATCGTCAGTCGGTACTGGGAGGCTCAGCGTCAAATGGCCAAGCATGGGCGTTGGATAAATAAATAAAATCATCAATACTACAATAAAATTGGCTTGAAATGTGTTGATATCGTTGAATAATGCTGATTTCTCAAATTCTCAGCAATTTCCTCAACTCTGCTTGCTAGAGTTCGACTTAACTTACATTTTTAATTTGCTTTGTTTGAGCTGGACTAATATTTCCACTGTTTTAAATACTTTCACTCATAAATTCCCTTTCAGTAAATGATTTCCATCTGCTTGCTTGATTAAATGTGATAATATATGACTTTTACAGCAGCTGTATAGTTTTCAACAAATTTAATGAGTGCATTTTATTGTTTTCGAAGAATTGAACTCAATTCAATTTGGCTTCATGATTTTTTTTTTCAAGTATTGGTCACAGTTTGCTTCATATTTGTGTCACAGTGCGTTTTAAGATTATATTCCTTAGCAATTGAAAAGAGTTTTTAGATATTTTATTCTTGTTTTGGACACAAATAATATTGCTGATCTCATTTTCTAGAAAATTAAGACGTTTCTATTCAATTGATCTTTCTTTACTCATTGTCGAAATATTTGAAATTTTATTAAATAACTTAATTTTAATATGAATAAAAAAAATGTACTTCTAATTGCAAGCGATTAAGTGTATACTGCCCTTTATCTTAACCATTTATATATTTTTTAAAACTTTAAAAAATACCTTTGTGTGTGACAGCATCCTTCTGATTGGACACTCCAATCACAGAAGCAGGAAGATAAATCAAAGTCGCACACACCAAGAATAGGGGTGCCATCTATAGTTAAGATGGGCATTTCAAACCTTGCTTTTTTAACAATTACATTCCTAACAGGAAAAAGTGACAAATGTCTATATATTAATTACATTAAAAAAATTAACTTTATCAAAAGTTTTATTCATGAATAATAAAGTGCAGTACATAATCTGTAGTAGATTCATTATTTTATGAATTATTTGGAATTTATTAACTAAAAATTAATATCTTTAATGATGTGTATTGCATGACACACCTTTAAGCAATCATTATTTAATATTTCATTTAACAATATAAATTATTGTTTATTAAGACCAAACATGAAATATTCGATCTTTTTGATATTAAAATTTATTTCAAAATCATCTCTCTCAATAATAACTTTAATATTATCAATTAAATATTTTTTATTTCTATTTTTCCTTTTAGTTCTGTTGCTTCTAGAATTTCTTTTAGAAATATGATCTAAGTTGGAAACATTATAAAAAAATTCTTTATTATTACTCTGTAACATAATTTGCAATGTGTTTTAAGCAAAGTACATAACATTAAGACCATACGGATATATTGTATTAAAACTCCTAATAAAGTGATTTTCCCACCATAATCTGTGCTTAGTATTTGGTACTGTTTTATATAATAATTGACAAGCCAACCTTTTTAAATTCATGTATCTGAAAGTGTCCGAGTTCAATTTTATTAAAATTGTTGGAGTTACTAAGTTTTTAACATCATGTCTATGTTGATTAATCCTAATGTTAATAGTACCCCAGGTCAGTCCTATATATTTATACTGACAAACTTTACTATTTAAAGGTAAATACAATTAAAAGTTCTACATAAGTTAAATTTAGATTCACAATCAAATTGATCATGGTTTAACATGGTGCAAGTTTTACATCTACTATCTTTACATTTATTGAATCTCAACTTAAGACTATTATTACATTTAATGTTTTCATAATTGTTTGAAATTAATTTGTCCTTATTTACAAGTAAAATAGTGCTATTAATGTAGCTTTTATTACAAATTTGCTTATTATAATTCCTGGAATCTAAAATTTTTTGTTTAACATAACGAGTATGACTATTAATAAATTTTTTGGAACAAAAAAATTTGTCTTGAATTGTTTAGGCTTAATATGACGACTATAATCGTTAAAATCTTTAACTAAAATTGATTCCTTTCCCAAATTGTCATTAGATAGTGAGCCATAAAAATCCATCATCCTATACCAAATCAGTTTGCCCTAAGCAAACTATAAGAAGTTAATTTAAAAAAAAACAACTTTATAGTAAATCTCAAAAACAAGAAAAAGCTGTGCTAAAACATAAACAAAGCTATGTACAAAAGACTCAGATGAGCAAACCATTAATTATAAATGAAACAAGCAAATAGGTAATTTTATAACGATACTGTACGTTCCCAGTCAGTACACCACCAAGCAAAGATTAGCATAAGCTAAGCTAATTGCCAGTCGCTAATACAAAGTAATACCAAACATTAATATAGATATATGTAGAAGAAAATTGATTCTATATATATAAGTGCAAAGCTTTGCAGACTTAACCCACAACACTTTGAATACTAAATAATAGCATGACAAACAAAATTTGTATCAACTAGATAGTACTAATTACACATATATAAAATTGAATATTTGAATAATTGGACATAATTAGCTAATAGATCTATATATATAAAGGAGAAAAGCGACTCACTCACTGACTGACTGACTGACTAATCACGAAATCTCTGGAACTATTCAACCTACAAACTTGAAATTTGGTAGACATGTTCCTTTGATAGAGTAGACATCAGCTAAGAAAGGATTTTCCGAAATTCGAAACACAAGGGGCGTTACGGGGGGTTAAGGGCTTTAATAATAATTGTTTCCATGTTTAAACTACTTGATGTACAATCTTGAAATTGGGTAAGCGGATTCCTTTCAGAGAGTAGAGATCCGCTACAAAATGAGTTTGCTAAAAAACGACCCACAAGTGGCGTTGCAGGGGCTTAGGGGGCGTTATAGATAATTATTTCTATTTTTAAACTATTTGACGCACTGTCTTTAAATTTGATATATAGATTCCTTTCGTAGAATAATGATCAGTTACAAAACGGGTTTTGTGAAAACAGATTTCTAAGTGGCGTTGCGGGGGATTAAGGGGCGTAATAGATAAATATATCCGTTTTTAAACTACTTCACCTACCTGCTTGAAAATTAGTAGGTAAGTTTCTTTCCTGGAGTAAATATCCGCTACAAAATGGGTTTTGAGAAAATTGACCCCAAGGGGTGTTGCGGGGCGGGGGGTTTAAGGGGCGTTATAAATTCCTATTTTTAAGTTATTAGACGTACAGTCTTGAAACTTAGTAAGCAGATTCCTCTCATATGGTAGAGATACGCTACAAATGGGTTTCGTGAAAATTGCCCCCAAGTGGCGTTGAGGGGACTTAAGGGGCGTTATAGATAATTATTTCCATTTTTAAACTATTAGACGCACAGTCTTTATATTTGATAAAGATATTTCTTTCATAGAGTAGAGATCAGCTATAAGAAGGTTTTGTGAAAACAGACCTCTAAGTGGCGTTGCAGGGGAATAAGTGGCGTAAGAGATACATATTTTCGTTTTTAAACTATTTGACCTACCTGCTTGAAAATTGGTAGGAATGTTTCTTTCATGGAGTAAATTTCCGCTACAAAACGGGTTTGGAGAAAATTGACCCCCAAGGGGGTGTTTAAGGACAGATATAAATAATTATTTCTTTTTTTAAACTATTAGACTAACAGTCTTGAAATTTGGTTAGCAGATTCCTCTCATAGGATAGAAATACACTGCAAAATGTGTTTTGTGAAAATCGACCCCTAGGTGGTGTTGCGGGGGTTCAAGGGGCGTTATTGATAATTTTTTTTGCATTTTTAATTAATTGGACGCACAGTCTTCAAATTTTGCTAAGCAGATTCCTTTCATAGAGTGCAATTCCCCTACCAAATGGGTTTTGTGAAAACAGACCCAGAAGTGGCGTTGCGGGGCTCAAGTGGCGTTATAAACAATTATCCCCATTTTTAAACTGTTAGACGTACAGTCTTGAAATTTGATAAGCAGATTCCTTTCGTAAAGTAGAGAACCGCTACAAAATGGGTTTCGCGAATATCAACTACAAGTTTAATTTCGGGAGATTAAGAGGCGTAATCGATAAATATTTCCATTTTTAAACTACTTGATCATCCTGCTTGAAAATTGGTAGGCATGTTCCTTTCATGAAATAGAGTTCCTCTAACAAAGAGTAAAAGAAAATTGACCCCCAAAGATGTTTGCGAGGGGTCAAGAGGAGTTACAGAAAAAAATTCCTGTTTTTAATTGTTAGACCCATATACTTGAAATTTGTTAAGCATGTTTCTTTTGTTGAATAGGGATCCACTAAGAATAAATTTTAAGCAAATCAAGTTCTGGGGGGTTGCAGGGACTGTATTGACAAAAAAAATTACTTTTTCGAGCTACAAGGACTATAATAATGAAATTTGGTTTGCATTTTTTTTTGTTGAATTGAAATCCGCTAAGAGCGGTAATTTTGGAAAACGGCTCTCAACGGGATTACGGGGATATTTATAAAAACTTTTGCTTTTTTCTGTTAGATTTAGACTTGAAATTTGGCTTGCATGTTCAATTTACGGAGTAGAGATCCACCGAAAATTGGTTTTGCGGGAATCCACTTGGTTTTTGAGTTACGAAAGAGCAAACATCATTCTATGCTTCAATTTTAGAGATTTTTAGAAATACAAATTAGATGAGTTCTGCCCTTTTTTTTATCAACAGGTGACAGTTACAGGTATAAGTATATTTTTCAATTCAATCGAATTCTTAATGCTAGGACTTAGATATCAATAATTTATACATATATATAAGCAGTAAAAATTTATAAAACATCATGAAATACCCAGCAAGCGGGCGGGTAAA
>BMAO01014720.1:0-18831 GCA_019973975.1 Trichonephila clavata | reverse complement strand
TTTCCATTTTTAAACTACTTGATCATCCTGCTTGAAAATTGGTAGGCATGTTCCTTTCATGAAATAGAGTTCCTCTAACAAAGAGTAAAATGAAAATTGACCCCTAAAGATGTTTGCGAGGGGTCAAGAGGAGTTACAGAAAAAAATTCCTGTTTTTAATTGTTAGACCCAAATACTTGAAATTTGTTAAGCATGTTTCTTTTGTTGAATAGGGATCCACTAAGAATAAATTTTAAGCAAATCAAGTTCTGGGGGTTGCAGGGGGTTATTGGGACGTATTGACAAAAAAAATTACTTTTTTCAAGCTACAAGGACTATAATAATAATGAAATTTGGTTTGCATTTTTCTTTTGTTGAATTGAAATCCGCTAAGAGCGGTAATTTTGGAAAAACGGCTCTCAACGGGATTACGGGGATATTTATAGTAAAACTTTTGCTTTTTTCTGTTAGATTTAGACTTGAAATTTGGCTTGCATGTTCAATTTACGGAGTAGAGATCCACCGAAAATTGGTTTTGCGGGAATCCACTTGGTTTTTGAGTTACGAAAGAGCAAACATCATTCTATGCTTCAATTTTAGAGATTTTTAGAAAATACAAATTAGATGAGTTCTGCCCTTTTTTTTATCAACAGGTGACAGTTACAGGTATAAGTATATTTTTCAATTCATCGAATTCTTAATGCTAGGACTTAGATATCAATAATTTATACATATATATAAGCAGTAAAAAATTTATAAAACATCATGAAATACCAGCGAAGCGGGCGGGTAACAGCTAGTACAATATATATCTTACTTCAATAGTTGAAAATTCTTTTAAAAAGTTGTATTACAGTAAAAAAAACACTTTTTTACAAATGATATTTTGTTTGTCCCGAATAGAAAAAAGGATTTTTCTTGAAACTGGCGAATTTCGACGGGAAAAGTGCATGCCACTATTACTTTACTAGTGCAGATGAATTCAATTTTTCGTGAGTTTTGAAGAGACAAGCAATTCCTTTCTTATCTCATCCCACTTCACAACGAAAAGGATATTTAACGATTATGTTACATTTAATGACGGACTGCCTATCGGTGCAACTAAGTTGAGGAAATGGTTGATTTGTCGAAATCAATGTAGTGATTCCGATGCAGAAATTGATAACGAAATTTCTATGTGAGAATTGTTACATTCTCCAATGCTTTACAGTATATGGAAACGGAAAAAATACCTACATAGATATATGCTTACAAGATCCAGCTGATGGATTCAGCTTCTTCTGATTCTATAGTAAAAAATAAAACAAACCCGCAGGGAAAGTAGGAGGGGGGGGGGACGGAGTCCCTATCCGAATGAATGAGAAATTTTGAACTTCATTGGCCGAAACGAGTTTCGTTCAATAATGTAAGAGTGTGTAACACTCAGCTGATTGTCGAATGGAGGAAAGTTGCTTTCACAGGAAAGCGGTGGGTGGTCGAGCGGTGGTAATAGTGGGGTTGCTATGTGATGCTATTGTAGAGTGGAAATTTTGGTGTAACTTGGAGATGAATGTTGATACCGGTTCTATTTTTAGCTCCTCGTGAATGACTGAGACTGGAATGTATCTTGGAATGCCTCTGATAGACATGTTTTGTATGCGTTGTATTTGGAGAATTTTTTCTCTTGCTATGTTTGCCCAAATCTGGCATCTATAGAGAAGAGAAGGTAGATTTTATAGATTAGGGATCTTGTTTTGGAGGGAAAGCTTAGTTATTTTCCCTATTATATTAATGATTGAGAAGTATTTTTTCCAATAATTGATTTTTAAATTTCGCAGATGCGTCATGTAGCGGAGGTTGTGATCCAGGGTGAGACCAAGGTACTTTATGCTTGTAGACCAGGCTATTGTCCTATTAAAAAGCAGGAGAGGGTCGTTTGGAAGGCTTAGATTGACACATCTGAACATGATGGCTTGGGATTTATTGGTATTAATAGCGATTTTCCATTTACTTAGCCATTTTTCTAGGATATGGAGATATTTTTGAAGTGCGATCTTAACTTCGGATTCTGTTTTTTCAGTGACGAGGATGGCTGCGTCGTCGCAAAAAGGTGGATTGATAAATAAGGATGAGATGGAAAATCACTAGTAAAGATGTTATAAAGCAGGGGGCTGAGGAGAGATCCCTGTGGCGTACCTGCTTTTATGACTCCATTTGCTGAGATGACATGATCTATTTTGACTCTGAAAATTCTATTTTGAAGATAACTATTAATGATGTGAATTAGGTAGGTAGGGAATTTGAAAATGATGAGCTTGTAGACCAGCCCATCGTTCCAAATACGGTCGAAGGCCTTTTGGACGTCCAGGAAAACACCTCCTGTGATGCTTTTTTGGCTGCAATACCTCATGCACAGCAGGATGCAAAAGGCGCAGTAATTTCTCCTCTAAATAAAGTCGAAAAGGTTTCGAGTCGGGAATTAAAAAGATTGTCAAACATCAGTATTTAGAATTTCCAAGTAACTAATGCGTAAAAATTCACTAGCAGTATTTTTAGCTGTTAAATCAAAGCGTGTAACCTCTAACTATGGATATTTTTTGTACAGACGTGCGGCTCTTTATTAATAGTTTCCTGAAAGTGCAAAAAATTTGCATTTTGCTTGGACACCGATGTAACGAACAAAATCGGGGTCCGACTGCATATATACGAAACGTGATAAAATAGAAACAATTTTGGGATTTGTAACAAAACATTACACTAAAAACAAAAATATTGCATAAATAATCGTATTTTGTAAAGAATCTCACGGGTTCACCACTCCTGATCCAGCTTAAAGTAAATCACACTTAATTCAAACCAATAGCTATTAACATATTGCCAATTATCTGTATCACCAGCGGTATAAAAACTACCTGGTTTTTTTACACCAGGGGTCGGCAACCTATGGCACGCGGTATAATTCCCCGTGGCACTCTGCACTACTTTACAAAATGTCAATTTTTGATTGGATGACTTTGTATTGAAGCTTATTAGACAAAACATCTTCAGAACACTGGACATTTAAGGAATTACGAAAAAATCTGAAAAAGATAAAATTTACAGTATCTTGTAAATAATTGAATGTATCTTGTGGGGAGATTTCATTGTTTAATGAGAAAATTGCATGTATTCTGCTTTTGGTTCTACATATCTAAGTTAAAAATCTTTCGAGTTCGCAAAGAAATTATTTAACCACGGAATCGTTTCAAATTGAAAGGCACACCTTATACCCCTGATTTTACGATATGAAAGTAGAGGGCGCAAGCATCAAGACCTTTTTTTAAAAAAAATGAAGAAATACTTGTATTTCATGTTGTCTCTTATTGTAATAAACATGTTTAAAAATACATAATATACGTGCAATTTTAATCTTTGTACAAAAATAGTTATACTTTATGCTGTTTACTATATAAGAAATATCTTTAAACGATGCGAAGTTAATATGTAATACAACTGAATATTTATATTCTTGACCTCTATATCCTAACTTTGCATGCATTATCGCTGGAATAAAATTGTTTGAAAAATGTCCTGTGTGGCACGCTGAATCATATTGGTTTGGCACGCCAGTGCTCAAAGGTTGCTGACCCCTCATATACACGTTACATTTGAACTCATAGTCCTTGTATCTCATCTTTGCTTTAAAACGGAAAGAACTATACAATCAACATTGTTTATCAAGACCTTGTCTAACTTTGTGATGCACGTTGTTCTTTTGAAATTCAGTGTTGATGTGATTTTATGTTACATGGCATCGCAGCCTTCTTCTGACAATCGGTTTAAGATAACTGCTTTGGAGATCATGTACATATTTTATAAGTATGCTATCTAAATATATGTATATACACTTCAGTTAAAACTATAGTTAATTATTGTGTTTACTCATTTGTTTGTTCACTCTGTAAGAGTTTCACTTTCTAATTGTAATATTGCTATAAAAAGTGGTACCAATCTTCGTACTATTTTACCATCTATTTTTAGTTCATCAGAATTTTTCTATAGATGGAGGCTTCATATCATGTTATTTGAGATAGTTTATGAAATGCTTCATTATTTTTACGTAACGTTTATCCTTATAACAGAAGCTTGCTCTACTGCTATTTATTATAATTTTTATTAATCTTTTTAGCATGTTGTTGCTTATGCCACCTGACTGACGAAGTCGAATAGAAGCCACGAAATTCATCATGGCAACGAGCTAGAGATACGTGTCATTAGCCTAAGCTTTGAGCCCATGAAGGTGACAGCACAATTTTGCTCAGATCCACATTGCGGTTATCTAAAATTACTTATGTCAACTCATTTAAAGTTTTTTAAACTTTTTGAAAATATATGCTTGCGACAGTTAAATTACACGTTTTTGGGGAATTTAACATGTGCATAACAAGCACTTTAGGTAGTACTAAATAAAGGTAAGTTGCCAAAATTAAAAACACAGCTTAAGCATAATCTTTGCACTATGTTCGGAGGCTAGTGAAAAAAAATTAATACACAAGTTCTTTTCCACAATATATTTTGCTAGAACCTTTTCCGAATGTTTCACTACAAGACAAACCTTTTCCGAATGTTTCACTACAAGACAAACCTTACACATATTAAATGAATCTGAAATTTAAGTTGCCTCTAAACTAAGAAACATTTCATTCAAGTGAAACACTTTCTAAATCCTTAGAAATAAATTTGATAATACAATACGGTTCCCATCAGGTATAGAATTACAACTATTCTTGTTTTCTTTAAACAGAAAACTCCAGAATATATCTATTGTATACTTCATGTAAACACCAAATTAAATTACAATACACATCAAGGTTAACGGTGTCAAATAATGTAAACGAATAATCTAATAAGAACGTTTTTTCATCTGGAATGCATAACGTTATTTGTGAAATTAGAGCTTCATTCTAAGTTTTCCTATTCCCTTTCAAAATCTGCGGAAATGTCGAAAACTATGAATGGTTAGTGAATCGTTCAAATTCTCCTAGTCTGGGAACATTTTCAATGGTTTCGTCTCTAGATTTAATAAACTATAAACTCGTTTGCAAAAGGAGCTAACTTCGATTGGAAAACAAATTCGTACCGAACAATGTGGGGAAGGGAGAAAGTAAAATTCTAAAGAAGTCGTACCATAAATCGAATATGTAACAAAAAATCCCAAGGCTTGGAACTTGAGAAATCTTTTTAGCACTTACATTTATTTCAAGTCTTCCTTTCCAGTCAGGTGCAGTAAAAGAGGTCAAACTGTGTACAAGGAACTTTAAGTAGTCTTCGTACTATGTTAAAGAATAGGACCTATAAATTTGGAATAATGTTTCAACACTAATTAAATTTCAGCTTTATTCTCCAAAGAGGAAAAAAATAAATGTTATCAAATTACTGTGATTCAACAGATTGATAAACTAGCATTACATAAAATACTCCATTCTACACTCAAATTTTATAAATAATGGAGAAGTGAAAATTTATTCTTTTAAATTGTGTGGATGCAGTACAATTCAATTTTTTGGCTCTAACTATGCATGTTTTTTTCTGTAATTTCACAAAAGTTGAGTACTAGTTAAATTACCAAGTATGAAAACATCAGTTTTTATCCACACTTTTAATTGGCATGATAAAAATGCCAAGGGTTTTCCTCATTGTGTGTGCCAAATGCTTTGATATTTTTTCTATTGCTATTAGAGCATGTATAAGAAAAGTCAGTTGCAACTTCGACAACTTCCAAATGTAATTTTTAACTCATAGTTTCTACACAAAATTTCAGGTGTTACAAAAGAACTCAAACAAATGAATACAAAAGTGGTCAATATCAAAATATTTATTAAAAAATATATCACACAAGAATTTTAACATACAACATATGCGACTGAATAGTCACTCAGTCGCAGTATTAGCCATCTAACAATCAGTTTATAGCTAAAATACGTCAGTGATTTAAACAGATTAAAATAATTCTCCTATCACAGTATTCTCATTGAAAATATTCTCATCATTTTCAGATAATACATGCTTAGTAATCATAGAATACAATTGTAAGAGTTCATGCCCCTTTAGAACCTAAAGTTAAAAAAGTACAACTAACCTAATGCCATTATCCACATCCATTTAGTTATGTTATATATATATAAAAATGTTTCTGCATCTAGGTTTTGATATTATCCAATTATAAAATACTAAAACAAAAGTTTAACAGAATTCAAAGAGAAAATAAGATATTTAGATATTAAATGTGTATTAATTTATCAAAAAATTGGCCTAAATGTCTTCTATCCTCCATTTACCTTTCAATCCTCCTCTTGCTGCCCCTAAGTCGCAAAAGATTGGACTAGAATTGATAAGCACCTCATTTTTACACGAGTACATTTTATAGATATAACTCAAACTTATTTTCCAAGAAAAACATCTTGAAATTAACTTTTTGCCACAGCTAGACTAGAGTAAAGATAAATTTCCTAATAGATTTGTCTTTTTAGATTGAATTAGATGCACAAAAAAACAGCAATTAAAACAAATCACTCTTATCTAAAAAAGGTTTATTCTTTCCTGGAAGAAATTAAATTTTAACAAAAAGCTACTGCTCTTTAGGAAACAAACCTTATTCCTCAATGCTTCTCAAATTAAATTTTACACAAAAACTCCTATAAACTACTATCAGTTCACATCGATAGCTCGGCAACTTAAAATTAATATCACAGCTAGAAGACATTGAAATTTACATTTAGCTGATATGGTTGCAGTTATATACAAGGTATTAAACATTAATACTGAATAGGACTATATAATATATCAGACCTAAAAAGTTCTCGATGAACGTACATACTTTAAAGACAGTATACTAATATAAAAACAACTTTTTTATACAAAGAACAGTCAAAAAAGAAACCAATAACTCAGAGTATGGGTGCTGAAAGTTAATATCAGAATACCAAGCAATCACCATTATTATCAGTCGAGAGGTGTCAATAGTTGTTTCATCATGATATTTAATATTTGACCAATAAATTAGCCAATCATCAAAAGTTTTCTACATTGAAAAGCTTCAATTCCATAGTAACTTGTAAATATATAATCCCAATTATTGAAAAAAGTTACTCAGAAATAAATCTCAATACTTCATTTAATCACAATGATAAACATCAGTGTAAACCAAAAAACTATTTTCAAGCTTCCGGCCAGTTATAAAAATGGATACTCAGAAAACACTAGCATGAAAGAGCCATTAACTGTCCCCATAGTTTGTTCTGATACTGGCGATTGTCATGCATTCCTGTTCTACAGATAAAAAGGGGAACATTACTTCAGATTTATCCCCGTCCTTAATAATTAAAACAAACCAGAGCCAATGAAGTTGTACCCTCATTTAATAAAATTTATATCACATCATTTTCAAAAGCTAATACATGCTAATAATCATTGGATACATTTATATAGGCAACATTAACTTTCACAAACATACACACTTTATAACTGCAGGATTGATTTCACACAAACCATGCTGGTAAATGTAACCAGCACACAGTTAAATGATCAAAAGCAATCAAAATTCTAATGTGAAAAGTGCACATTTATTTTCATAAGCTATCACAACAATAATTAGATAAATAATTAAAATTCTTGGCTGTAATTAGATAAGAGCAATGTATTCAATTCAGTGGGAAATTTTATCAATTTACTCTTTTGATAGTATAATACAAACAAGAAGTTTTGCCATAGATGACAGGAAATACACTACTCCTTAGCACATTTAAAATATATTTTGTTTGAAAGAAAAGTCTGTCGAGTTGTCGAATCGGCCACTTATCCTGCCAAGTGTTTTCTCACCAAATTGATAAAATCCCAAATCTTGTAACCCTTTTGATTTTGAATCAGTGAAGGAAAAGTCTGATCATGTAGTAGGGTTGCTACTCCAAAACACAACACGCAAAAATGCGTCAAATTAGTGATTTTTCGTAATTTGGCGGACCAGAAGCCGATTCGACAATTTCACCAAAAAGTCAATATACAACTTTGAAAAAAGTACCCTCTCCCACTTTTTTTTTTTTACATTTCAATTAATTTTGCTTTGGTCTTCTGTTGTTACATTATCCTCAGGTGCCCTAATTGTCACATGTGGTCTAGTGAGAAAATAGCCCGGTTTTACAAATATAAAAACTTATTAGGAACTAATTAATAAAATATAATTAAGAACATTTCTACATGAACTTTAACAAATGTTTCAAGTACAACAAAAGGTAAAAACACTTATTATGGAACACATTTGTTTCTGCAGACAGGTACGTGATATTATCTATACATAAGATAACCATGTTTTAGTGCAGCTAACTTTATTTACCCTTATATAATACTAAATAAACACAAGTTTAAGTAGCAGCGTTGTCAAGGGAAACAAAATCTTGGATACTAAATGAGAATATAGCATCTCAATTGCTAGCGCAGGCCAGTAATTGCCTTAAAGAGACCACACAGATTTCTTACATAATCTCTCAGGATTGAATCATTAATCAAGCATACTGGTAAGCATAAACAGGAGACAGGTTAGTTAATGTCACATAATGATAATTATTCTAATGCAAACTTAAGGAGTTTTCAGCCTCAAATGTCAAGCAAGAACAGATTAAATACCAAATTAGATAAATATTTGTGATTGCCAGTTGATATCACTTTTAGTATTTAAAATTAATATAAGTTTTGTATGAGAACTACGAGACAAACAGGAGCAAATAGCTTCTGTTGTACGGGGAACTCTTGTCTATTTACCTGCTTTTATCATACCACCTAGTACAAGATAACACTAGATGATCAAGTGTCAACAGGATGCCTAGGACCAATATTCGCCATCATTGTTCGAGAACAGTGAAACAATCAAAAATATTAAGCGAGAATTCGCTTTTCTGTTTCACATCAGAATCTAAAAAGTTGCAACAGTCAAGTGTTATGAGGAAAATAAATTTTTAAATCCAGGTTATCTTAATTCAATAACAATTAACAGAAGATAACAATTATTGAAAATGAATTATGCAGAAATTGAGTTCTAAGAAAAAATCTAATTTAAATATTAAATGTTTGATTCCTGCCAACAGTTATCACCTAAACATAGTAAAGTTTGTCATGCATTAGTCTTTCTCCTACCCCAATTAGACCAGAAAACATACACAATGTGGAGTTATAGGATGCTTACACTGCAATATAATTCCTCCTAAGTATTACTACTCTATTTATCATTACTGCGTACGATACATTTCAAAAATGCTTTATCAGCAACACATGAACAAATCTTAAGATTTGTGAAAATTGAGGACATTCTGCACGTAATTCAAGCATACATCTGATGAAAACACAGCTGCAAGTATACATTTCTTTAAAACAAGTGTTTCAACTAACTGACAATTATAGACATTAATTGTAAAGCATTTGTTACATTACATTATTCTGACAGAATACAACATAAAATTAAAAATCCCACTTGATAATGTTGATGCATGCAATCAAGCCAATTTTACAAGCTTCTTCCAATTATAAAATTTTAATCATCAGACTAGAATAACTGCATTAGCTATTTCTTTAGTAGAATAATTTAAAGAACACCTCAACGTAACCATTAATAAATGGTTCTACATATCAAAAAGGTATGATACACCCATTTAGCTATTCTAGAAAACATGCTTCTACAGTCAGGGGACACGATACCTATAAATGTTTTAATGGTCATTAGTAATACTGAAATGTTAAACTCATACTTTGGCATTTTCATGAGCTAGGACATGTAGTAATCAAATACCTTATAAAGATCCCTTTTACACTGTCTTTGTAATTGCAGAAATGAATCATTAATCAATCATACTGGTGAGCGTAATCAGGAGGCAGTTCAGATAAAGACACACAACGATAACTGTCTTAGTACACGACAAATGCAAGGCAACCGACTTCAAATGTTGAGCAAGAACAGACTAAATACTGAATCAGAAAAACTTTTGTGATCACGAGTTTCACTAGAGGTGTCAGTTGTCATCACTTTCAGTAATGGACAAAATTCAAAAGATCTAATTTTTTGTATGAGAACTATAGGACACACAGAACAAAAAGCTTCTGTTGCACGGGGAACAACTACTCTGTCTATTTACCTGCTTGCATCCCCATCCAGTGTAAAATGACACTAGAGGATCAAGAAAACAGGATGATTTTTAGAAAATATTTCCTTTAAATTTTGTTTGAGAAACACGAAACTAACAAATAAAAATCTCTTTAAATTTACCTGCTTCACATGCCAATTAGAAGCTTTATAGTTCCAATGGTTAGGCATTATGAGGAAAATATAACTTACAAAGTCTTTATTAAAACACTCATTCAAACAGACAAATGCTATATCAGAATAATAAAGAACATCTTTCAATTCAGACTCATTAACCAAAAACATTGATTAAGAAATCTGATTACTCAAACGAAAAATCGCAAACACAATACGATACAAACATTTACAACTTTGAAGTATTAAAAGTGTCACTTAAATACAAATTCATTACCCTTGCACACACATTTTGCTATTCAAATAATTAATTACTTTAACTTTTTCAGAAAAACTCGTGGAACACAAATGTTTCAAGCATAACAAAAAGTAAAAACACTCATTATAGAAAATATTTGTTTCTGCAGACAGGTACGTGATATTATCTATACATAAGATAACCATGTTTTAATGCAGTTAACTTTATTTACCCTTATATAATACTAAATAAACAAAAGTTTAAGTAGCAGCGTTGTAAAAGGAAATAAAATCTTGGATACTAAACGAGGATAAATTATCTTACGCTAGCACAGGCCAGCAATTATTTACCCTATTAAGACCACACAGATTTCTCGTATACCGTCCTCAGTGGTCTCCTCCAAGTATGATTATACAAAGGAGACTGTCAGGCCTTGGGTATCCCCCCCACAATGCAGGGGTGTATGTTATGACACTGACTGATATGTGTAAGTAGGGGACAGGTTAGTTAAGGTCCTATAACTGGAATTTTTCCAATACAAATTTAAGGAGTCTGTAGCCATAAATGTTGAGCAAGAACAGATTAAATACCAAATCAGATAAAAGTGTGTGATCATTAGTTTCACTAGAGATGTCAGTTGACATCACTTTCAGTATTTAACTAAATTCGAAAAGCAAAAGTTCTTGTACGAGAATCATGAAACACACAGAGCAAAATGCTTCTGCTGTAACGAGGAACTCTTGTCAATTTACCTGCTTTTATGATATCACCTAGCTCAATAACACTGGATGACCAAACATAAACAGGATGCTTTAGACAATATCGGCTCTTTATCACTTTCTTCCCGCCAACATATCTTACTAAAATATAGTAAAGTTTACCGTGCACCAGCTTCTCTCCCACCCAAGTTGGTGTTGAACCACCAGATCAGCAACCAGGCGCATAATGCAGCATAGCATTTTTTTTTATAGAAAGCCTGTTTTTGTCGGCAGGTACGCAATATCAATAAGATAACAGTGTTTTAACGCAGCTCACTTAATATACCCTTATGAAGTATTAAATAAACACAATTATTTTCATTGCTTGAGAAGCATATATATACAAGACACAACAGTTAAAAAAATCATTTAATGGTTCAAAAGTAATCGAGATTGAGATGTTAAATTATACTTAAGCATTTTTAAGAGCTAGCACATGCAGTAATCAAATACCTTATAAAGATCACACTTTCACTATTAAACTGTGTTCATAATTGCAGAATAGAATCATTAATCCACCATGCTGGTAAATGTAATCACCAGACAGGACACATAATGATAACCGATTTAGCACATATCAAATGTAAGGAAACTTAAGCTTCAAATGTTGTGCAAGAACAGACTAAATACCGAATAAAAAAAAACATTACCGATCATTAGTTTCACTACAGTTGTCACTTCCAGTACTTAAAATAATCCCAAAGGTCAAAGCTTTTGTATGAGAACTTCAGGACACACAGAACAAAGAGATTCTGATGTCCGGGGAAAAACTACTCAGTGTTCATTTACCTGCTGGTTACCCCATTCAGTGTATAATGACACTAGAGGTTCTAGAAGCAGGATGTTTTTGAGAAAATATATCCTTTAAAATTTGTTTGAGAACCGTGGAACTAACAAATAAAAATATCTGAAGTACGAAAGAACTCTTTTTTTTTTTAATTTACCTGCTTCACATCTAAGTTAGAATATTTACAGTTCTAATGGTCATTAGCTTCTTAAAAAGACAAACACATTCTATAAAATTACTGTAACGGCTTTTGCCAAACCACGTACCTTTCCTTACATCATGTGGATTTTTTCCTCCTTTCGAACGGCATCTTCATAATTTTAACTATTTTTTACGAAAGCTCCATCGAATAATTACCACCTTTTTTACAAAAAATTGAAAAATACATAAAATAAACCTTGCTTTCGTCTAGAAAACAATAACCGGGATAATCGCACGGACGAACGGAATAACAGCAAAGCATCAAATAGTAACGGTCCTTACTACCCGTGCATAGTTAGTAGGGTTGCCGAAACCAACGTAATTAATGGAAATTACTAGTTGAAGACACCTAACGGTCACTAAAAATGGTCTTTAATCATGAAGAATTAAAAAAAGAAGGGTTGCAAGCTTGGTGAAATCGCTCAACTTGGCGACAAAAAAAAAGGCACAAAATCCAGGGGTGGGCTATAATAGGACGCAACCAAACTCATGGAACAACTATAGTTAAGTTTTAAATTTAGTGCTAAAATAAAATCCATTTCAATCCACTCGTAAAAGCATATAAACTTGAGAAAACTTTGATATTCTTACATAAGTGTATCATTTACGACAACTTAAAGAAATATTTGTTCAATTCTAAGATTCGTAAATAAATCATGATAGATTCAATAAAATAAAAATAAATCAGATTGAAAACCCAACCCTACTTACCACGTTCAAGTAGTAAATGAAGTGAATTATATGGTTAATATTCTTAATGTTGCGATCCGTTGCCAGATTTAGTTTTCAAAAAAGTTGTGTGCATTCTGCCAGTATATTTTATTTTAATGTTTAATAAACTCATCTTCGGGTTGTTTTACATTACGTAAGCTACATTTGGAATCTAATAGAAATATAATACTATATTTAATATAAAAAGAGAAATATTGAAATCACTTAGGGAGAAAACGGTTTAACAAACATTTAAGAAATTTTTGGTCCCTTACTGATTCACTAAGGTGCGATAAATATTCCTTGTCTACAAGGCTTTGCATTTATCCACAGCCGAATTTATTTGATGGATACTTTATTCGTGAGTAGTTAATAATATTTGTAGCTAATAACTCTGAATTGAATAGATGTGAAATACTTAGTTGTTTCAGTTTTTCTAAATAATAGAGTAACAGAATTATGACGTAAGTAAATAATCAGATCTATATTTAAAGGTCCTTACTTCTTTAAGTTCCTTTTAGGTTCGAAGGTGATAATGGGGTCGATTCATCACTAGAGGGCGCTGCGATCGTGGCCATCATCACGGGATTAACAACGTGCTATCATGTAAACAAATAACAGCTAATGGTATAACACTTGTGATTGCGCGCTAACTTTCAAATTTGTAAACATTATTATTTTATATTCTTTAAATTCTTTTCAGTACAAAAAAAATTAATAGATTTTCTACTATTTTAGTTTAAGAAAAAGGACTAAATATATGTAGTTTTAGTTTATAGTATTAGATTTAAGTTTAGTTTATACTTCCATCCTTTGGCTTCGAATTTTTGTATACTTATAGGCTTAGTAATTATTTTTTATAAGTACCCGCCACATTATGATTTAAATAATTCTACAGGGCTCTATTGAACAAATTGCTTCTGGAATTGGGAGAAATCTATTACTGTCACACATTATGTTGTAAGCGAATTTTTCCGAGTAAAATGCGTGCAGCTGTTAATAGGGAGTGGCTCGCCAAAACAAAGAAATGTTTTGACTATCGAGCCAGAATGATTAGTTAATACTTCGGCTGTAGTGTGTGAATATAGGAAGAGATATACTGCTAATGAGTAGGATCGACATAACAATAAAATTTTTACATTCTAAAATGTGTCTTCAGAGCAGATGGATACATACATTCGTTTGGAAAGATATTTATTAATAAATTTGTGACATTAATTGTATTTTATATAGAAACTTCTTGTAATTATGAAAAAATAGCCTGTGAATTTCACTGTTATTTTCTAAATTTTATATTGTTTCCTTTTTGCTGTTCTTGAAAATCCATTTTAGTATTATTGTTTGGATATCCAAGTTTTTAATGTTAATTATTGTTTTATTTTTTAAAATTGTATGGAAATATTCGTTTGGTTTACATCTATTGGATAATTTATATGCAATTCAATAACTCATAAGAAATAATTTATAATAAAGAATAATTCAATAAAGTTAATAATTATTTCAAAAAATTATGTATTAATATGATTCCTTTCTTTAACTTAATAGTGTAAGAGTATTTTCTTTTTTAAACTTTGAAGACAGTTTAAAGAGAAATTTCTAAAAGAAATTTCAAACCTTTGTAAATGATAATTACTAAGTAAAGCCAGACAATCAAAGCTGGCTAATGTGTTATTTCATTACAGAATCATCATATATTTCAAAAGATCTTACTATGTCTTTGGAATTTTTATAGAACAGTTGTTTAAAAAATTAGTATACAATAACAATGTTTCAATTTTATGTATCCATATTAATGCAAATAAAGATTGAAACTGACAAAAAAAAATTCTCTTTTGGAATACATCTTAGAAAAAATACTCTTCACATGAGTACATAATGAAGTAATGTCACCGATAGTCTTTCAATAGAATATGAAAAATGCATTTTTTAAATTGCAATGAATTTCTTTGTTAAAAAAATAAAATTTTCACATGCTTCACTTGTATTATAATCATGTAATATTAAAATTAAATGTTGATAAATGATGCATGTTAAATAATTGTAATTACTAAAATAAACTTGCTAACAAAAATTTTGTATGCTCCTATATGTAAAAATTTTCACGGAAATAATTTAGCATGTTTCAAACAATTTCTAAAATTTTCCCCATATTTTAATATAATTCATTTTTTTTCCAAGGAGACAATAATTTATAAAAAAAAGTTCAAACATTTGTAGGTGATAATTACTAAGACTAAAATTGCTAAATATTAGTATTTTATAACATATTTTTAAAAACTTCACAATGTATTGGTATAAATCATTATTTTAAGGCCTCACAATGCCCTAAATATTTAAAAAAAACAATTTTTGACACTTTCTTGTGGCCCATACCATTGAGAAGCGTGCCACCAAATTATATTATTAAAGATTAAAATCATTATTAAGCATCAACAAGTTACCAAAGTTTATCATGAATAAAGGGAGTTCCATTCTAATCAAAATAAGTTTCTACTACTTATAAGCAAGATAATTAACTAATTATATCATTAGTTTACAAGGAAAATCCTAAATTTCAAGAAACTTTTCAGTTTTCCAAATTATTTTTGAGCAAAATATTAAATTACTTCAAAGTTTTTCAAAGAAATGCTAAATCAGTACTCATACCATTCCAAAATTAGGAACTTATGTATTAAATTGCCAATTAATTTTGCCAAGCAAAAACACATCAAGAACTTTAAAAAATTGTTATTATTATTACTGTGTTCAAACATGAGCAGGAACAGCTCCAGTTATTGGCTGTATAATGCAACAACATCCCACAGAATCAAATGTCTATACATAAAGCCAGATTTGGTTTCATGATCCTAATTCTCAATAAATATATAATTGATCCAAGTACTCTTCTTGGGTCAATATTTGTAAGTAACTTAATGCGAAAAATTTATTCAGGACTTATAAGCAGGATAATATCAATATTCATGAGTCTTTTAGACTTTTATATTTATGTAAAAATAAATCGATATAAAGCACAAATCTAATCAATAATGATAAATCTTCTACAAATTGTGCAAATAACTATAAATGCTTATTTGTAATACATAGTAAAAAAAATTGTACAAGTGTGTGATAGGTTTATACCACAGTCAAACTCTTAAAAACAAATGTTGTGCTAATACATTCCACACAAATATATTACAATTATTCAATTATTTATTTATTTTGTAAAAGAATTAGGGATTCAAAAATGACTTTTATTTTGATCATGTAAGAGTGAGCAGGACTTTTATATTCCATAAATGGACATAAACATATTCTATTATACACAGATTTTAATTAAAAAATTTTAATTCCTTAATTTATTACATTTGGAAATCAATTCTCGATCAATCATATCTTTTACCTAAAATAGCACAGCGAATAAGGACTTTCAAAATGTTGCATAATTTTTTTACATGTAATTTTACAAATGGTAAATGATAATTTTGACTTCTAATGTTTAAAACTTGATTAATCATCAAGTATAAACATTAAAGAAGCTGTAGTAAATTAAAATATTTTTCCATTTCTATAGTGAATGGTTCTCAAAAATGTTTCTTTTTCCCTGTAATATTCTAAAATTATTAAAACAACAAGTTTTTGATTTATATGTATATATACCTGTTTTTGATACATGTATGGTTACATATCAGATTTTTGCATCTTAATTTTTTAGATAATTAAATACTGAAGTATCTCTGTTAACTACTGTGAAGATGTGTAAAATTTAGATTAACTAAACATATGTTCTATTGTGTGTGTGTGTTGGACACACCTGTCCTTAATTTTACCAAAAACATATCAATCACTTGCAAAATATTATTTTGGGGGACATTAAGGTATTTTCAATATTTAAAACATTGAATACACTAAAAAATCTCTTGCAATGAAACCCTCTGTTAAGGTTTTCATATGCAAATCACTTAATGTTATTTGCAATGCATTTATTTTTCTGTACAATATTCTTCTGCTTCTATTCTGTTTTGTGAAAGGCAAGCTTATCTAGGAAGGAATGGAAAGTGCTGGACTTAATCAGAATGTAACGTTTGCTATCCCTGTATTAAAAGAATTTTAAATTTTTTTTTTTACATAATTATGCATGTATATGTAACTACTCATGAATTTAAAGCTTATAAAAATGTAAAATAAAAATAATGTGAAATTTAAAATGTCAGTTGTAGTATAGTAAAATTGATAATTAGAAATTTTCTTTTATCGTAATTGTTTTTTTAATATTAGGAAAAGTTAATGCAATCAGTATTTTAAGAATATAGATAGATACTTGCTTCTCAATTTCTATATGATCTAGCTCTTCAGTATCGAACTGATTTATTTCCTGATTTTTGGAAAAATAGTGGAATATGAATCTCACAAATTATTAAAATATATTGTATGTTCTTCACCATACATTTATGGATGCATAATTTTTAAAGTACAATGAACTTCATTAATTTACTTGTATTTGTAAGTGTATTGTTCTGAAAATTACAAAACAATGACTTTGCTGAGCCAGTTCAGTTTCAAAATCTTATCTATCATGCTTGTTAAATTAGTGAAAATAGTTATATAAAGAGAAAAAAAAAATGTAGGCGAGTTCAACTGCATACTTATTCATCAGTTAGAAAATCAGAAACAGGTCCCAGAAGTAGAACCCTGGTTTGTTTTTCGTGTCTGCAAAATTGAAATGCTTTGAAGTCGACACATTTATCAACATACAGTACAGTAAAATTTCAAATGACTGCAACATAGAAATGCATAGATATATATTAACATTACATACACAGTTAGGAAATAAAATGAACAAGTTATGATGATATTTCTATAAATTAAAAAGTATTTTGTATTGCTACTAAATGGATGGCAAAATTTAAGAGTGAGATTTTATTCCAATAAAATTTAACAGAACAAATTTCTTTATTAAGACAGTTCAGTTTCAAATTTTTGTCTGTAGTGCTTGTAAAATTGTCGAAAATAATCTTAAAATAACAAAAACAAGTATTATAAAAAAATAAGTCAATTCCTTCTTAGGTAAGAAAATTTTATTTTAGTTACTTTTCAAATAATTATAGTTAATATAAATATGTGTATACATATGAAGAATCACAACATTAAGTGACAATTAATTTTTATTAATTATCATTAAAGTATTGCATTGCTATCCAAAACAATGTTTCAAATTTCAGTTCAACTGAATGTTTTAAATGTGAGAAAAAAACCCTCAGTTCAACTGAATGTTTTAAAATGTGAGAAAAAACCTTTTAATTTTGGACACAAGTCGCCAAAATGGTCACTATGTTGCCAAAAATGATGCCAACATGGATGTATTTATAATTATTAGAATAATTAGTTTTAATCAATTAATTTTTATTAATTAAATTCTGTATTGTCAACCAAAATAATCATGTATATAAAATTTTAGCTCAATCGAGCGCTTTAAAATGTATTTTACTAACGATTGAAAATTTGAAAACATAAATAAATATTGAGAAAGTGTGAACTAATAGTAGAATTGAAAAAAAAAACGTAGGTAATCAACTACATACTTAACAAATACAGAGCATTCAGAATAGATCACAGCAGTGGTACCCTGATCTGTGTATGGTTTGCAAAATTAAAATTCTTCGAATTCGAAATGCTCAGAAAATATTTCAGACTCTTTTTAAAACTTTAAAAATCGTCAGCATATTTGATAAAACAAAAATATTGAAAATGAAATAATTAAAAAGTACTCACATTTCAGTCGAAATTCCTTTTGGAACAACTTCTTTCATTTGTTTTTGATAGTAGATGTAATACGAAAATTCCGCAAAATACTCAGTCGAATCAAACACGTGGCTATTTGTTTTGTAATCATCACGTGATTATGACGTCAGGTGTATCG
>BMAO01014719.1:0-43072 GCA_019973975.1 Trichonephila clavata | reverse complement strand
TTAAAATTTAAAAATTTTCAACATTGTTTAAAATACCCTTTGTTGTATATGCGGATTTCGAGTGTGTAACTAGGAAAACTGATACTTGTGGTCCTAATCCAAACTTTTCATTTACTAATATTTATGAAAAACATGTCCGATAGGTTTTTGTTATTTTATCAGTTATCAAGGGGGGTATTATAAAGATCCAGTAGTATATAGAGGTATTGATGCCCCAAAAATTTTTATTGAAAAGTTAGAAAAAGATGCAATAGAAATGGATAATATTTATAAAAAACTAAAACCATTATTACCTCTTACTGAATCAGAAAAGCAATTGTATGATAATGCTAAAAATTGTTATGTTTGTGATCAAACCTTTCGCGAAAACAATATCAAGGTTAGGGATCATAACCATGTGACTCAAAAATTTAATGGCCCTTGTTGTAATAGTTGTAATTTAGCAATGAAAACCCCTAAATTTTTGCCTGTTTTCTTCCATAATCTTTCTGGGTATGACGCCCATATTTTTATTAAGGAGTTAGGATACGATAAAAAACAAATTAATTTAATTCCGAACACCGAAGAAAATTTATTTCCTTCAGTAAAAATATTTCAAATGATTTTCAGTTAAGGTTTTTAGATTCTTTCAAATTCATGTCTTCTAGTTTGGAAAATTTGATAAAAACACTAAAAAAAGATGAATTTAAATATATGAAACATTATTTTGATTCAGAAAAAATAGATTTACTTTTAAGAAAAGGAGTTTTTCCGTATGATTATTTTGATAGTTTTGAAAAGTGTAAAGATTCTTGTTTACCACCTATTAGCAAATTTTACAATAAACTAAATGAGGAGCCTATAAGTGTAGAGGATTATAATCATGCATGTAAAATATTTAATGAATTTCATTTAAATAATCTTGGTGAATACTGTGATCTATATGTAAAAACAGATGTCCTATTGTTAACAGATCTCTTTGAAAACTTTCGGAAAATATGCATGCAAACTTATAAACTTGACCCCTGTTGGTATTTTACCACCCCAGCTTTATCATGGGATGCTATGTTATTACATACTAAAGTAGCTATCGAACTGTTCACTGATTACGACATGCTTCTTTTTATAGAAAAGGGTGTAAGAGGAGGTATAAGTCAGTGCTGCAATCGTTATGCTATAGCTAACAACAAATATATGTCTAATTTTAACCCAGATGATGAGATAAAATATTTAATGTACCTTGACGCAAATAATTTGTACGGTTATGCAATGAGTAAATATCTACCCTTAAAAGATTTTGTTTGGAGTGATAAAAATTTAACCTAACAGGATATTTTAAATTTATCAGATGAATCCGATGTAGGTTACATCTTGGAAGTAGATCTTGAATATCCCTCCGATTTGCATGACAAACATTCAGACTTTCCCCTTGCCCCTGAAAATAACCCCCACCTAATTGTAAAGAACCTAGACTTTTAACTACTTTGGAATCCAAAACAAAATATGTTCTCCATTATTCTAATTTAAAGCTATATTTAAAATTAGGGTTAGTCTTGAAAAAAACTCATCGAGTTTTAAAATTTTTTCAATCTCCTTGGCTTAAAAATTACATAGATTATAATACTAAATTAAGAACTAAAGCTGTAAATGACTTTCAGAAGGATTATTACAAACTAATGAATAACAGCATATTCGGGAAAACGATGGAAAATGTAAGAAGAAGAGTAGATATACGTTTATGCTCAACAGAAGAGCAGGCTCGAAAGTTAATAGCGAAATCAAATTTTAATCGACGCACAATATTTTCTGAAAACTTAATGGCCGTCCATCTAAAAAAAACCCAAATCAAATTTTTGAAACCAATACAGGTAGGAATGGTAATTTTAGACTTATCAAAAGTTCTAATGTATTCTTTTCACTATGAGTACATGAAGCACCGTTACGACTCGAAAGTAAGGCTCATGTATACAGACACCGATTCCTTTATCTATGAAATAAAAACTGATGATTTTTACAGTGACATGAAAAATGATATTAACTTATATGTTACTTCAGATTATGATAAAAACAACATTTACAATTTACCTCTAGTGAACAAAAAAGTCATCGGGAAAATGAAGGATGAAAACAAGGGAAATATTATGACAGAATATGTAGGATTAAAATCGAAAATGTATGCCTACAAAACAAACCATAAGATTGAAAAGCGGTTAAAAGGAATTAAAAAACAAACTATAAAAAATAAAATAACATTCGAGGACTACAAAGCCTGTCTTTTTAATCAAAAATTAAAATATGTTGACATGAACTTAATTAGATCCAAATTTCATTCAATACACTCCATAAAGCAAAACAAACTTGCTCTGTCCTATAAAGATGACAAAAGGTTTATTAATGGTGATGGCATTACTACGCTTGCCCATGGACATTGGTCATTGATGAATTTAGACCTATTCGATGAGCAGTAAGACATAAAATCCAATGATGACACAATAATGTGATTTTTGTAATGTAAATAAAAGATTGTAATGTGAAATGGAATGCTGCTTTTGTAAATAAACAACTTACTTTGTATCTTTTTGTGTAATCCTTATACTGAAATCAATTTTATAATTTGTTGTTCTCCTTGTATAATAATTGTAATGTATAATAATTGTAATGTAAAACGCAATACAAGATGTTGATTTCTGAATAAACAATTTACTTTGTATCTTTGCTGTGTATGTGTAATCATTATACCGAATTAAAATTTACAATTTGTTATTAAAACAATGTATAATAAATATTTTTTTTTTATTTCTATTCAATTAAAAAAATATTTTAACTAAATGGTTATTGCAATGAATAGTTATACAATTTATACTCTTTGGAAAAGGCAAAGAGTTTGCTTTAAGCACATAAACATAAATTTTTCCTTTCTTTTATACAAAATATATTTAAAATATCACTTATGCTTAACATACTAAGATAATTTGTTTGAAAGATGTATACTGATATTTATCTTTTAAAATGAAACTATTTCAACATAAATTAAACTAGAAAGCAGTATGAATAAAATTAACAATATAACCATATTTATAAAAAAAAAATTATTCTTTTTGCTTCAGATTTATAAAAATAAACTTTTTTTTAAAGCCAACAATGTATCCATCCGCTCTAAGCATTGAGATAATTTCTGACGTAGAATTCAGTCGCCGTCTTGTAGAATCAAGATCAGACAAGCTAAGACAAGTTCAATCGTAAACCGTTCACACGCTGATTACGAGTATTCTACGTCACATTTTTACTGTGTATGTGTAATCATTATACCGCATTAAAATTTACAAATTATTAAAATAATATAAGTGAAATATTTTTTTTTTTATTTCATTTTAATTAAGAAAATGTCGCCATCTGCTTCGCCTGCAAAATTAAATTCATGAGATTATAAACCTAAGTTTTCTTCAGGTCTGCATGCCTTCATAGGACAATGGTTAGCGTAACTGAAAAACTATTGTCCTATGGAGACATTTTGTTCTGGGGCTGTGAGTTTGAATCTGGATTTATTATTATTTTTTTTATTTGAGCGTTATTTTTTCAATCATTTTAAAATCTAATAATTAGTGTATAGTTTAACCAATAGGGGGCGCCATGAGCACTTTAAACATTTCAATAAACTTTTTTTACACATTTAAAAAAACAACTCAACTTAGCAGCAGGAGGGAAACAACTCAACAGCAGGTGAAAACAACTCAACTCCCCCCCATCAACTCGAAAACCAAAACCATAGCAGGAGGGAAACAACTCAACTCCACGCAGCATCCACAGAAGGGAAACAACTCCGCGCCTGCGCCTGTGCCTCCACAGGAGGAAAACAACTCAACTCTGTGCCTGCGCCTGTGCCTGCGCCTTTACCGCAGAACCGGCTTTTCTTACCTACTATCATCTCACAGCAAGTATGGTAAATCGCTGTGCAGCGTGCCTGGCTGTCAGAAGTGATCACATGCCTTATTAAACTGCTGCATCAGTATTTTATTTGATGTTTCCTTTCATTTTTTCTTTAATGTGTGAATCCTTGCTATGCTCAGTTTTCTTTCAAACTGCTACTTTGGGTAATAAAATTAATTATTATCATTCTTTTGATTTGCTTCCTTATTTTATAACCATTTTACACTCGCATATCATGTTTCCCACCATTCCGATTTACAGTTCCTTCTTTATTCACATAATTATCAATTATGCTTAACTTTTGGACACCAGTGTATATGGTCGTGGTAGCTTAGCGATTACGATCACGAACTCGTGGCCGGCATGTAGCGGATTCAAGTCCTGGGGGCTCTGAAGACCCACCGTGCAGAGGCGCTGATTCACGTTAAGTCTGTCGAGGCTCAAATCACTCTCATTGGCTTGATATGGTAGTTTGGAGAGGGCTTTCTAGCTTAGGTGTTGTCCTCGTCACTTGATCGAGGTTCAAAATAAAGTGGTCCATCATCAATAGCCTTCGTGTTGCTTTATAAAGCGAAGTTGTTGAACTCTCTCATTCTCATATATATCCCAAACTAACGATAACTCTACACATTTATTTTGAATTAAAAAAAATAGTTAACGAACTTCATTTATTTTAGCGCTGCACAATAAATACAAGTACTTTCATCAAATTAAATTTTCTTTTACTTATTCTAATTAATTTAATGACATCATAAAATATACATCCTAAAAAGTATATCTTTCCTTTTTAATCTCATAATGGCAATTTACATAATTACAAATCTCTATTTATTGTCATAAACCTTTGTATACAACACTGTCGGCACTAATTGACTAAACTGTAGGTCAAGGGTGTCAAACTCTAAGGCTAACTTAAGCCAAACAAACAAGATTTAACTTAGGAGGGCCGCAAAAAAAGTCAATATTCATAGAATGTAAGTTTATTTCGTATAATACATTATAATAAACATAAATAAAAGAACAAGAAAAATTTATTGTTTACATCCTGCCACTTGACATCCCTTCTCTGCTGCTATCTTTCTGGGAAAAACTGTGACATTTTGTTATATATTATTGTGTGCCAATATATTGGCTTTGTGACGCAAAAATGTTCCTCATGGACCACGAGTTTGACACCCCTTCTGTAGGTAATTAAAATCTAAAAAGTTTTTACAACCGCTATATAACCGTTTCAATAACTTAAAAAAGTGAGAACTTTTATACGAGATTTAATACAGTTTCCAAGCTTCAGAAATATTTTCCAGATTTGCAATAGAAGGCGTAATAAATATTTTTTTTACAAATTCATTTTTATAAATATACAAGAAGAAAACTGGTTACATACAGTTTCTCTCGTATCTCTCTGGAAATTACTCATACTTATAATAGATATATATTTGGGATAATCAGGATCTGTGGAATATCCTGCAAATTAATTTTTTGAAGAAACCTAGGATGTATGCAAAAACAATTTTATACATTCATTTTAAAGTTTTATCAATACAAAAAAAAATGCATTTCGGGCATTTATAAAATACAATGGAATAGTTAATTTATTTAAAAAAGTTAATCCTGTTTCAAATAATACTAACTCCTTCCTTCTCTCCACTAAAAGTACAAGATTTTTTTTTATTGTAATTGGAGATACTGGTTTATTTTTAGCAAGTTTATATAAACTAAATATATATTTTTTCAATTTTCTTGCATAAACAATGGGTACTTTTATCACCACTTTTTTTTTAAACTATCGAATCGTTAATACTATATAGCTAAAATAAAGAATTATTCATATTTAAAGTGCTTGTTTTTCGCGACTTATTCTTCTAAACTTATTAAAAATTTGCATTAATATATCAAACAGAGTTAGATATTTTTCTTTCAAATTGTATATTTTGGATACAACTACAGTTGTAAATGTTTAAAATATTGATATTTTGGGGAACTGTTATATTTGCTTATGAATCTAAGCTAGAAGCTTCAGTACTGAAAAATATGACTAAAGGTAAACAAACTTGAATATATAAATGCTTCCGAACAAAATTTTTACTCTAAATATTTAGAAATACATTAATAACTAGAGCCAAAAAATTCATGCAATTTTTCCGAAGAGTACCCTTTTTTAGGTGAAAAAGTTTCTCTTAAGTAACATAATGAATACTTTCTAATGTTTGAAACAAAATACTCGTGATCAGTTAAAGAATAAAAAAGACAAATGATAAATAATTGTTTTCGAACACTAACTTGTTATAAATTACTCGTTAAATAGGATTGCAAACAATGCGGGTATATCTCTAATATTTTTCTCTTTAAATTCTCTTTCCACAATTGCTTTAGGCTAAGATTATAAAGGAGAGCTATTACTTACAGAACATTAAATGTTTTTTCTTGATTTACATGTCGCACTTATATCTAATTAGGTACAATTTATTATAAATTTTAATTTAAACATCCTTTTCATGAAGGAAATAATTTTCAAAAAGAAAAACAAAGCGGATAAAATCTAGTCACCATAGTAATTCAGAAAAAATACAATTGGAAGAGAGTTTTGTGTAGAATTAAACCTAAATATTTAGTAGCATATTAATGAAAACGGAGATGAAGCAATAATGGCTTAAGTATACTCTAGTACTATGAATAATTTCATTTTTTATCGAATTCTCATAATTGAACATTATAAATACATATATGTTCAATTGAAAATATTTTTGAGGGAGGATTGAAACAAAAGAGTTGAAAATAAAAATATACTAATATTCAAATAGATCAAGACGTATGTTTAGCAAACCTTTCCCTTCGAAATCAAAATTTATTCTACTTAAAAAAAAGTAGGGAGACACTCATAAAAGCATGTTGAGGCGCACCACACCGTAGACACAGCAAAAAGGAAAGTTTTGCTTCACAAAGTTCCTATACAAATAGAAGAAGCAAATTGATACCAACAGCAAAAAGATCTTTTTGTTCAAAGAATAAAAGGTGTTTGTATGCATATGTGGTATTTTTGTAATTTCTTTTTAACATTTACAGTGATTTTAAAGTGTTTGAAAACTTATGGGCAAAACTTCATAGCTCGTATACTTTTAAGGTAATGAAATTTAAAACAGACTCAAAACGGAATAGATGAAAGTCATTTTTCGAATAATTAGAATTTCTTTTTCTTTTGCAAATAAATTTCAAAAATATATTGTCATAAAACGATGCAATTGTGAATTAATAGTAACTGATAAATACTAAATTCAAATTAGTAGTTAGTTTATTCTTGGTTATTTAAAATTAATTAATATATTCATAAAAAGTAAACAAACAGTTCTCACTTGATTGCAAAAATCTTGAAACACGGAGCTTACAAAAATATATAGCAGGAACGGCTGTGCGTAAAAAATGACTAAAGGGGGGGGGGGAGTGTTACAAAAATCCTACCATGCGGAGAATGAGAATTTGTTTATTAAACTAGAAGTTGCTCAGTAAGCGTTTACACATATTTTATTATAATTTTGTAAATCTTGTAATGAAAGTGTCCCCAGGAATTTTGAAGGTGGCATCACAAATAAAAGAATTTTAATGAGTAAATATATCATCGAATTGAGATTTTCTGTAATTAAAAAACCAAGCCCATAAAACACCTTAATTGCCTAATATACAGAAGTAACTTGACACACTACAGGTATTGATATGTTTATCCACATATTTTCAGCCGAATTTATTAGCTTCCGTAATTTGATTTTTTATAAATATGTTGATAATTTTTGTGACAGATTAAATAATTTGCATGAAAGGTAATAAAATAGTTTACTTTTTAAAAGCCATTAAACTGTGCTTTATCAATTACTCAACATTTTCTTTTTGCGTCACATCATTATGGGTCATTTCACCTAAAAAAATTCTTCAGGAAACCATCAAATTTCTGCATCTTTGTCACCCCTTTTATAGAGCAAAAAAGTACTATGGGGTTCAACCTTATTTCAAATCAATATTCCGTTTAAGTAAGGTAAAACAGATAAGTAATGACTGATTTCAGTGGCGTAACGGAGAATATTAGGACCCCCTGAAAACTCATGTTTAGGGCCCCAAGCCCAAATACGTACTTAGCGTCAATCAAGCTTTGGGCACCTTAGAGTCTCTGAACCCCTGCAAAATGTAGATTGTGGGGGTGTAAGTTACGTCACTGACTGAATTGAACTCTGAAGAAAGGAATGAAATGCTTAGTAATCTCGTTAAATACGAACTTTTCATTTAATCTATTGTTGAGTTGTATGAAATTCGATGTAAGTTGGAAAAGAAAACTCGTTATTTTTAGGTCTTCCTAGTCAACGTTACTTTTCTGAAATCATTTTAAATTGTTTAAAAAAATATACGTAATAAATAAGAAATGAAAGCTGAGATAATAAAAACGAAACTGATTATTTCCTAGCAAGAAATTTCAAAATTTCTCACGATAAACTGGCATTCTTAATCAGTCCAATCATTCTCCGCCAACTCCTCTTTTGCCGGTAGTTTACGTGTTGTCAAATTTCTGAAAGAATTGCATCCTGGATCTGAACACGCAGGTATCCATGCACGATTCTCTGTGTGGAAAGCCTTTACTCTGATTGTATTTGTTCCAGGGTCCGTTGAAACTCCGTCATAATCTTATCCCCGAATTTTATCACAATGGCTAAACTAGCATTTATATTAAAATGTATATCATTAATTTTTTTCATAGATTCAGTATATGGCTTGAAAGAAGGGGAATGTGAAGGTAAGTGCTTCGTTGTTTTAAATTTAATTAAACTTCGTTTCGCTTGACAGATATGTTTGTCTGCCACGTTATTTTAATTGATCACCAAAAAAATTTCCAAGTGTTACTAAATCTAGCATTTGATATAAAGAGCTTAGATTTCTTATTTTCTGATGCTGAGCTTAGATTTCTTATTTTGAATTTTTTCTAAACTATATTGGAAATTTTTATAATTAATACTATCATTTAATTTAAAATTAAGTTACTTTGAAAAATTCAAGCAATTAGAATCTGTCACCGCAGGCGTGCGTCATGGCTATATGCTTCATTCTACTGAAAAAATTTTCTAGGAAAATCAAAATGAACATCTCCCTCCCCTTCTTGTATGTGAAAGGACCCCTAGCGTTTTACTGAATTAATCAGATTGTATGAAAGTTACTTGTGAGTTTTAAAAAAAATCTTGTTTACATTTTATAATATATTCAATGTTAAATCATTTAAGAAGTGGTCTTCAAACTATGTTCCACAGAACCCTGGGGTTCCATGAGGGCTTCCACAAGCCAAAATAAAAATTCGAATAGAATTATAAATGTGTATGCAAAATAAATTCACATTCTGTGTAGTTGAGATACATGGAGCACAAATTAATGCCATTAGTAAGTAAATTACATTAATATTTTACTAAAAATTTTTAATAGAAAACAATACTTTTTTAATTGTTTTTACATAAAGTAACTATAGCATGTTTACCTACTTTAAATATTCTATAAAATTATGCCCCAAGGGTAGAATACTGTTCTCCAGTGGCATAACAGAATATTAGGGCCCCCAGCCCTTTAATGTTTTATAAATTGGTGAAATGTATACATGCATCAGCAGTGCTTATTTAAGCTCATTTCGAGCCCTGGGTACAGAAGATTTACAGATCTCCTTCGCACTGGCAGATCAAAATTTATTACCCAAAACCTAGGCAAGCCCAGCTTAGTCTAGCCCTTTCGCACCCTTCCTGGCCCCTGGGTGCCTATTCCAAGTGCCCAATAGATAAACCAGCACTGGGCATCAGTCATGGTCTTCCTAGAGTACAGCCCCCTCCTTCGGAAAGGGGTTGTGTACGTTCTGTCACTAGGTTCCGTCAGACAAAGTTTGAATACCACTGATTTAAGATAATTTTCCATATAGTAAATTTTGTGTGATGAATTGAATTACAAGATATTGATTTCACTTTCAATTCCTTGGATTTTATTAAACTGTGCATGAGATTTGTCTTATATATTTAGAAACTCTTTAAATAGCATACCAATTTTTTTTAAAATTGTTTATACCGATTGTTTTAAAGTGTAGATTAGGGTGTCCCTTGGTAAAGTTAACAATTTTTTGTGACTGCTTCAGATTTTGTTAGACAAACTGAAAAAAAATTTAAATGATAGAAATTTGCAGTGAAATATCAAAGTGAAATCTTAATGAAGTTTTTCAACAAGAACAGCTGAATATTTATTCTAAAAGTCATCTTTTCAAAAATCTGATTTTAAATAATGAATTGCAATCAGGAGCAAACACTTGTAAAAAAAAAATTGTATATTTCATTGTATCAGGGTTATCAAAATAAACAGTTTATTAGTATAGAATTATTGTTCCAAGAAATCCAATAACTTTGCCAAATCCAAGTGGTGCCCTATTCAACACTTAAACTGGTTATGTAAAATCAGATTCTAAGAAAAATTTTGATTTTCTAAGTTTATTTATTAAATGCTAAATGTGGAAGTAACTGCTAACAGGTAAGAAGTTATCTGAAATTTAAACTGTGTTGGGAATTTAGTATAAGAAGAGTCTGTCATGATATCTAAAATCAATTATTAATTTAAAGACTAATTGGTCTATTTTTATGAAAAGGTATCAAAACTAGTAATACTAAAAACTCGGACTTTTTGGAGATTTTAACAATTTTCTCTGAAGTTATGTAAAGTTGTACTAAAATATTGATATCTTGGAATTCTACATATTACATTAGTATTTTTTTTTTAAATTCATTTGCTTTAAAGTATATATTTTAAATAGTTTCTCTTGATTTACAAGATATATACTTTGAAAAACCAAATAAATTAAAATGATATAAAACAAGTTATAATCCATTGACTCATTTCTTCAAAATAAAAATTGTGAAAAAATATAGTATTTTGTTATAAATTTCAATATTTAGTATTTATATTTCAATTATTTTAAACACAGGCGGTATGTTGTAATTTCACCATGTTGCATTGATTTATATTTCTATCGTGTGCTGTTTGTTCGGAATGTGCAACTTTGTTGATTGTATAAAAAAGTGAGTATAGCTGAAGGTATCATTCATGAAATTTCTAAAAAACATAGAAGATGAATCTGATATTTTCTGCATATGTAGATTGTCTGGGTTTTGCAAATTTGGTATCTCTATTTTCTACATTACTAATTACAATATAGTCAGTTTCATTTTTCCTTACTGTTCCTGGCAATCTGTTTCTTCTGGAGTACTTGGTGTTGATTTTCTCTTGAGTCAATGGCTAATCTCTCTCAAGTTTAGATTTTTCTTTCGTTTTCAATAGATAGTAGGGGTAAAATCCTAGGAGAGCCCACACCCTTGGCAACCAACCGAAAAAAGCGCCAAGCCGGAACAAGAAGGCGCCAAGCAAACTCGACAATGGCTGCAAGTGAATATAGCAAGACACGGGTGGACGTGCAATGAAAATATATGTAAACAATACAGAAATTAATCAAATATATTAAGATAAAAAATATCAAAACAGTACTTATTTTCTTGCTGATCTTCTCTGAGTAGAGTGTACAGCATGACAGCAGATTTTTAAAAAAGCCTTGGAGGTCTCATCGCTAAGTGAACGATCTTGGGAATGCCACCATATACAGTCACTCAAAAAAGTATTAGGACACTTGACATGCATAACTGTAAAGCCATTTATAAAAGTATTTATCGCATGAAAACAAAATCAAAAAGAATTGAGAAATATTTTAACATTTGGTGTACAGTATATAAGGAAAATTTCATTAGTATTTTAGAATTATAATTTGATCTAGCTTTTCAAATATAATTCAAAGGCACATTGGAGTCAAAAGTATTGGGACATTTTTGAAATGAGGAATTTAACAAATATGCTGTGCATTAATAGAATTTAATTTCACTCTTTTAGACTAGATGTTTAAACATTTCAAAAGATAAGATTATTTATAGCAAAAATGGTGAGAAACAAAGATATATCATTTGGTAAGTGAAATCTTGTAATAAGTCATTGGAAATAGGGAAGTCAGTTCACTGTATAGGAAAAATCTTGAAATTGATTAAGTCTACTGTTTTAACATCATTGACAGATTCAAGAAAATAAATAGTGTTGGAAACAAGCAAAGATCAGGGTATCCAAAGTTATTTAATGAATGTGAAGGGATTGTGAGACAAGTATACATTAATCAAAGAACTAGTGCAGTAGTTCTTTGATTAATGTATTTGATAATGATTTTCTGAACCTACTTTGCAAAGTAAAAGTAGGTTCAGAAATCCTGAAACTGTCGGAAATGTTTAAAGAAAACATATGTATCATAGCAGAGTACCTCAAAGGAAGTCCTACATCAGCAAAGCAAATAGACAAGCTAGGTTGGCCTTTGATGACCAAATTTCTAACAAGCAGGATTTAAGAAAATATTTGGTCAAAGAATGGACCAAAATCGATAAATTGTTTTGCAAAAAATTGATCCAATCAATGTCAAGTAGACTTTGAGAGGTCAAAAAAAGCAAGAGAGGCCCAAATATATTAATTTCTAAGTTTGAATTGGTTTTTTAAAAATTTATTAGGAAGTGTGTCCTAATACTTTTTTGAGCACATTTTTTAACTTGATTTCTTTTATTTTCAATTTTAACCATAATTGCATTAATGTATTAGTTTTGTTCCAATTATTAGTATTTACCAAAATAACATTTACTTCTTTTTTTGGATTCATTTGTTTGTTAAATAAAATATTACGATAAAAATCTATGAACTGGTAGTGTGTCCTAATACTTTTTTTGACACTGTATATTCTGAGAGGTAATGGTCGAACATACTTTCAAACTCAATCATTCATACGTCTTCCTAACCACATTTTAGTTGCATGCAAAATATCATAATTACTTAACTTACCACTAAGTAACAAATTCTGCAAACCCAAGCATTCATACCTTTTTCGACATCTCCATTCAAATCAACACTTTCGTTTGCATAATCCCATTTGCTCAATACATTTAGGACATTCATAACTCACAGCAATCAATCCTTCCTTCATACACCATTCAATCAATTCTTTCTTGTCATTTGCATTCAACAAAGTAAAACATTCTGAGATATATTCACAAGCAGATAAACTTCCAGCTTGATGCCCAACAACAAAATGATAAAGTATGAAAATTCCAGAAATAGTTAGATGTACCATACCTAGTGTATCAAAGTAGGGTTTTCAAGATGGCGCAGTTATCGCCAACCAAAATAATTCATACCAAGGGTGTGGGCTCTTCTAGGACTGAATCGATGATGGGATCTAGATCTGCCATCACCATTTCTTGCCTCTAATTCTTTAAATTTTTTTATCATCTAAATCTACACATCAATTGCTGTGGTTGTCCTGGTGGATAACATTTGATTAAGACTGCTGTGCTTTTCCTTCCCCTTGTATCCCGTGGTCAATGTAATGGCCTCATGGGGTTGTATGTCACAAGTTCGTGCCTAGTACTGCTGAAGACCTGCCGTACAGAGAGGTTGCTGATGCACATAAAATCTATCGTGAAGCTCAAATGTCCCCCATTGGTGTGATGTGGAAGCTAGAAGATGGAGGTGCCAGCTCAGGAGTTGTCCTTGTCACTTGACCATGATTCAAAATTATGATATACTTTGCTAATAGCCCTGGTGCAGCTTTATAGTGCAACATAAATATAATTCTCTTTCCCTCCAGTTCTATCCCTTTATATTCATTAATGGCTCAAAAGTACCAAAGTTGGTAATAACTGTTACAACAAAATTATTTCTACTTAACAGGGAATACTTTTTTTATCAAATCTGTATATATATACACAAGTTTTTTTAATTTCACTTTTTGTTTGAAGTGAAGAGGAAGACGCTCTTTTCTCTCATTGTCTGTTTCAAAGAATTTAATTTTTGACAACAAGGTAAGAAGGTACTAATTTGTGAAGTTATCAAAAACTGGTTTGGAGAATATTAGAACAAGACTTTCAACAAGTTTGTTTCAACCCTGTGTCATGTGAAACCTGGTCATGTCATAAATCCAGGTTTTCATTAGTCTTCTGTAAAACTTCACGAGGGGCAAAATGATATGTATATCTTCCAGCCGAGGTTATATATTAGTTTGAATCCAAACCTTACTGGTCTGGTTTTATATGAACATCTAAGAATGTCTAAAATATGGTACAGTTTCTTCATCAATCAGTATCTTATGGGGAAAGTTCATCAAACTGCATGCACAATTTTTTTTAATCATGGGGGGGGGGGGAAGTATAGGTTAAAGTACAGAATAGAGGGGGGGGGGTCACTTGGCAAAGGCAAGTTTTTAATGACTAAAAAGAAACATTTGCTTAACTATTGACATGGATTGATAGCTATTCTGAGCGATAACAAAATAGTATCCTCCCAAAATTTAAGGAGAAATATAAAAAATACTTTTAAATCGCATCAAGCATAAATTAGAATAAAGTTCTAAGATACCTTCAATATTTTTCATTGTATATCATATCAATAATATAAAATCAGTAATCAATGTTTACTTTCACATATAAGTTGGAATAATAAAGGAAGCAAAAGAAAAATACTATTTTCATAAAAGCATGCAAAATTAAAACTAAATTACTGTGTATATAAACTGAAGGATTAAAATAAGTTATTTTAATTACTAAGTTATATAGGCTATGTTATCATGAGGTTGCTAGCTCTGTGGGTACTTATGCCAGATGTTAGTCCCGATTCTGAAAAACCTACCTATTATACAGAGCAGTAGTCTTCAAACTTTTTCAACTCATTGGAACTATTGGGTATTTTTGAGGAACCTCATTCCACGGACACTTGGAACGATATATATCTTAAAATATTAAAAGCAGATCAACATGTTATAGGTACTTTATGTTAAGACAATAAAAGAAATTATTGTACTTGTTTTTAAACACTTAATGCAATTTTAAAATAACTTACTCACACTAATATTAATTTGTGATCAAAGTGTTGCCTACCCATGCATTATATTTAGTAACTAGGATATGTACTTGTGTTTTTTTTACACAAACTGTCTGTTGAAATTATCTGCAGTCTCATTTCATATTCTGCATTTAATTCCTTTTTTAATTTTGTTTTGTAACCACTCATGTTAATAAATATTTTTCACTTAAATACATTATTCTGAATGGCATTGTGAATATTTTTAGCTGAGGGAGAAATTCTGTGTATTTTGTACAAGAGAATTTACAACCTAAAATTTAGGATTTGTTCAAGCTTAAATTTAGATTTTAATGTTGAATCTGTTATGCCATTCTTTCTCTATCTGTTATGCCATTCTCTTTTTCTTTAAATGTTTTTTTTCTTCTGATGAAAAAAATGTGCATTTTCCATTAGAAAACTATTTAGTTGTGCACAAAAAAAGTACTAATAAGTATAAAATCAGTTTGGGAACCCAGGATAGTAAATGATAAAATATTCACAATCTAATAGGCAGAACATATGAATGTTTTAATATCCTTTTATTATAATGTTTAAAAAGTATCAAAATATTTTTATGTAGAAGTAAAATTTTCAGTTTTAATTATTGTGGGATGTGCTTTAAATACTTGTGATTACATGAACTTCATACACAATGGGAGTCCATTTTGCATGCATATTTAAAATTTTCTTTTAGATTTTTTCTTGTGACTCATGGAACCCCAGGGTTCTGTGGAACACAGTTTGAAGACCACTGATACAGAGAAAGGGAGATTGTGGAATTTTTTGATGGAACTGACCTTTGAATCCTTATAGTATGATTTGATAGTTAAGAGAGGGATGTATAATTCAGGTACCATTCTCGTCACTTGATACAGCTTGGATGCTTCCAAATTCTAATTTGTTTATGATCTACAAGTACTATTCTGTTTGTAAATAAGCTAAATTTTCCAAGAATGTCCGAATTTTCCATTTTTGTCTATTTTATGGAATAGTTCATTCTATTATTGAACAAAGCACTTTTTATAAAATCCAATACTTTTTCATCCAGTAAATTTGATCTTATTTACAAGTTATAACAGAATGGATAGTGTATTTTGAGGGAGGGCGACAAACATGTATTGAACCCAGCCAGGGTATCCATCTAGCGTTTTTAAATCCATCCATACTTAAATGTATAATCAAAGTACAAAAGTGTGCTTCTATCTACTGATCTATGTAATAGATTTATTGGTTAGGTTTTTACTGTTAGTCTGATCCATTAATTTAGTAAAACTTTCATTTTATGTATTTGAAATTTTAAGTCATAATTCTAAAATGTTGAAATTTGTAATAAATTGTAACTTGAATGTGTTGAAAATGACTTTCTGATCGATTTAAATGATCTAGAAATTGTGGTAATATTACTTTGCTTCGTTAACAAGTCTTAAATTTTGTTTTTTAAATTTTAAGTGTTTTGATATTAGATTGACAGTACTTGGTTTACGTTGTAATTGTTAAAAATGTAGTAGCTTACACATTCAGTTTAAATTATAGTTTTTTTCCCATATTTTTAGTGTGTGTGGGTGTTTTAAATAAATTTGCCAAAACTTTGGATTCATCTGAAAAATCCTCAGCTCCAAAAATTGAAGCCAAATTTAAAGAATTTTGTCTTGGTGTCAGAAAAGCAGAAGAAAGATTTGTAAGTATTTTTAATACATTTACTTATTAATTTTACTTATTAATCTACTTATCTATTAATCTTATTACTTACATAGATCAGTTAAAGTCTTCTGTTTTAAAGTAAATAGGGTTATGCCAAAGGAATTGTTCAATATTTTGTATTAATCATAATAATGAAAGTTGTTATATTTAAATAACTGAGCTTCTTAGTCCTCATGGGATGATGCAGAGTCGGTATTTGTAGTTTCGTTATTTTTATTTGATTGGTTCTATTTGTGAGATGTTGGCTTAATACATTAAGTTGTCTTGATCTGTTAGCTAGATAACTTATGTCATATCTTCAGGTTCCCAGAAATTCACTTATTAAATAATGGACTTCCAAATATTGAACTACCAAAACTGTAAACACTTATATCATGATGTACGAATTTAATCAAGAAGAATCTTGTACTGTCGATGTTGCTTCACCAGCTTTAATTATTGTAATGTATTATATAATTTAATTTGTCAAGCATTTTACCTAATCTAAGAAAATAATTTTAAGCGATTTATTTTGCTTGATTTTCGTGGAGGACCTCTTGAAAGTCTTTTTGTGATTATATTAAAACTAATCTCCAGGAAAAATTGTTGTTCCAGTGATTTATTGTCGATGCTCAAACGTCCTCTTGGTGAGGTGTGGAAGTTAGGAGAGGGGTAGCCAACTCAGGTGTCGTCCTCGTCACTTCACCATGGTTCAAAATTACGATGACCATCGCCAAAAACTTTTGAGTCGCTGAATAGTGCGGCATTAATATTCCCTCTATCCAGTACTTTATTTCTTTCAATTTTTATACAGAACTTTTGGCAAGTATGTGGAATAAAAAATTTTATGTACTGGATTCTTTTGAGTACTGAGGTCTTAAAAAAGCGACATTCATTTAAGACTTTTTTGAGACATTGAAACGAAAAGTTGAATAGCAAAAAAGTACAAATTTAAAGCACAGGTGCAATAGAAATCAGCTGTGCATATGATTAATGTATTTGTAGATTCTTGTGAGAACATTGATATATATCTTAAATTGCTAGTGGCAGATAATTTTTAAGTATTTAAATCAGAAAATTAAGCAATATAAACTCACTTTAAATATTAAATGTCTAAGTTAAAATATATATTGTATTTTGTATGTATGCAACATATCTATTTAAAGGTTTGGATATTCTTAGTAAAAGGTTCAAATTGTGGTTCTGATAAAGCTCTTGACATCCTTTTGGTAGCATCTGGTTTTGTCTAGTATTTTTTTACAGCATTTTCGATATAACTCCAATACCCTTTATAATATATTATAGTTTCTACTCGTTCCATTTTCTATTCCATTAAATATTGCAGAATTTCTGTATCTGGATTCACTTTCACATGCCATCTCTTGGCTGATTACTCATAAAATTCCTAATTTATTAGCTTGAGAAGCATGTGCTTCACCTACAAAATCTCTAATTATTTTACTGGAAATCTCGGAATACATAGTTCTATATTAGAATATCAATTTTTGTGATTCATAATTAAATGTGCTTATTAAAAATAGTTGCAGTAATCAAGTAGCGCACTTAATTTAAGATAAACCTTCAGATATTCTCTCCATAAAAGTTACTATCAATTAGTACTGTAAAATTATGGCCATACAAATAATTGAAACATTTCTTTACTTCCCAGAATATTAATAAAGCTTCGTTATCTATTTTAGCATCATTATTACTTTTAGAAAGCATGTAGGGGAGACTTGTATACCTAGGTCCACCCTATTTTATTTGAATAATATTTAGTTCTAAGTTTTATTACTCCAGTTGAGTGAGTGAAAACACCAATTCTTGCTTTGGCATTCATCTTGAAATTTTGCAAAAGAAAGCTGTGGCAAGTTATAAAGGAAAAACATTTTTACATGGTATGAAGTAAAATTTTGCACCTCATCTCTTTTTATTGTTGTACAAAGATAAGTCAAATATTTATTTTAATTCTAGTTTAATAATTTTGTTTGTAACATTAAGCGCTAAATTAGATTTTAAATAAATCCCTCTCCATGTGGGTTTTTCTGCAGAAGACATTTTGTATGAAATTAGCTAGTCTTGTACCTGGGGCCACATAGTTGCCTTGTACCTAGGTCCATGGCTCTAGGTACAATTGCAATTAATATTCTTTCTTATTTTATTTGAAAAAGTTTTTATAATAAAAGGAGAAAAATGGTTTTAATTATCTGAACAATTTTGTTTTAGTCAAGTTTTTTTATTATTGGATGTTATTTAAATGAGAGGAGTGTATATTTTGTTCTGAAACTTTCAATATGCTTGATTTATAAAAAAAATGTTTGCTTGGGAGAGGGAGGTCAGCAGTATAATTTCTTGATTAACTTTTCCTTAGATTTTTTTATTTTATAAAAAATCTATTTCCCTTTCTTAAAAATTGGTGTGAAGTGTATTATTTCAGCTGTATTTGGAATAAAAATGTTAGTTTTATAAGAAAGATTTTAATTTCTTGTCAGTGAGTCTAGTATCAGTAATAACTTTTTTTTCTTTAATTTGTTATCCCTTTGCATCAATTTTGTGTCCTAAATATGAAATTTCTTTTTGAAACGTCATTTTAAAAATGTATTTCAGAAATTGAGCATTTAAGTTTTCTGACACAATAACAATATCACTATAAAAAAAACTATTAACCCTTCAGCAGAACAAAATATAAGTTCCATGTATTTTGGCCATTTACTAAGAGCAGATATGCCATGGAATCCTTTTGTAGTTTTAATTGTGAGCAATTTAGCTTATTCATTGGAAATTTTTATCATATGCTTGATTTATAAAAATCATAATGATTTATAAAAATAATTTGATCTGTTACATCAAATTTAGAAAATATCTTTTGTATCTAAATTTTGATGGAATTTTTTCAATGTTTTAATGGCTTTGAAAATTCAAATATTTTGCAATACTCTTTAAATATAATTTTTGTCACCATTTCAATTTTTCTTTTTTGGTTTTGCAATTGATATGGGTGTAACTAATTCTGAATAGTTTTTAGCAGCTTGGGACTCTGTTAAAGACTAATCTCTCAAAGTTCTACACATTTTTTTCAGTACATAAAGCACAGTGCAATGTTTAAAAAATGGTGGTACACTTTCCTTTGATTGCAAATATATTTAATAATTAAACTAATTGTCTCTTTGGAAAACAGAATGCTGATAAAAAATCCTTCAATTTTTAAATTTGCATCGCATTTGATTTGCTAAAGTTCATTCATTTTTTAATGTCTTGTCACATTAATTCTATTCATCAAATCGCACCCGAAAATTGAATCACAATTTCTCTCTCTCTCTCTATCAAACATTACTAATAAATATTGCTCATTGCATGTTACATTAACTTTACATTCCCTTAATACAGGTACGACTTTATTATGTGTAAATAGATTTGGTTTTTAAATGAATGTAGATTGCCTCTGTATGCAGTTCTATTTTTCTGTTTTAAATAGGACTAAAATTTTAAGAGTAGAATCAAGGTAGAATTTTGAACATGGAAAACTCTATTTTCATTATTTAAATTGATTAAAAAAGTTTTTAAACTACCAACTGCAGGCATATGTTCATTTTTAAATTCACCTTTTCTGACATATATAAGCATTTAGCCAAATTGTATTTATCAATTAAATACTGACATAGCCTTATTACAAATTTTAATGGTCCTAATAAATCGAGATGCCTTATGATTCAGCTTATTACAATGAATATAAATTTTCTTTGGGGTAGCATATGTTTCAAGCTTTTTCACTAATAGCGATATCATTCAGATTTTGTATAATTTAGTCTTATGCTACTTGTAAAATCCTCACATTTGGAGTAAACTCCTAAAATAAGAGCAAGACAACTTGTCATCACTTTTATGTACTGTATTCTTAAGATATTAAACATCGCTAGGAAAATATTTATTTAAAATTCCGAATGCATTTTACACAAGAGAAAATTGAATCAGTATAAATGGTATTGGCAATTTTTAAACTTGCAAATTCATGCACATTAGGCATTTCTTCTATGCATGTTCAATACAAGTTTGATAGACTTGCGAGCATATGAATGCATAACAAGAATAGATAATCTTTAAAAACATTGCATTTTTTTAGCTAACTCTAAAATGTATGAAAAATGTCTGAAGTGTTATAACCCAAGTATATATTTATATTTCAAACAATACATTTAATCCTCTGTATAGCATGTGTTCTGTGTTTCATATCGACTGAAAAAATAAAGCTAATGTAACTTTCTTGAAGAAAGGGTGTTATTCATAGATATTAAGTTCCTTGGGGATATATTATGCTTTAAAATATTCTTTTTGTCCTGTTAAAATCTTAAAACAATTTAAACATTGAAAAACTATATTACATAACTAATACAATACCAAATTGTATCAAGAAGTGAAAAGATAAACAAATGCCATAAATTTGTTCAGATATGTTTTCATAACACCATTTATAATTAGCAATTGAAAATTGATCATACGCTCTCTCATCTTAAATAGGTAATGTTTTTTTTCTTTCATCTCTTATTTGCTGAAAATATTCAGAGTTAAAAAAATGTTTATTTTCAAATTATTTTGGTCTGTTTCTTATAATTTTATTGGAGTAACATTTAAAGCTGTTGCAAATTTTGGGTACTACTGTCATGTTTTCATAACACCAATGTTATGTATAAGATGTATCCATTCCTTTAGGAGATTTTAAACTTGATTTTAAGGAATGTATTGTACACTTCAATATTGTAGATCAAATAAAAAAATTTGCAATAATTTTCGAAGTATAATTGTAGAAAATTTGAAAATGAAATATAAATTATTTTGAATTTGTATGGATAATTTATCTTGATTCTGTAGACCATGTATTTGTTTCAGCTTTTCATTTGTTACAGTACTGGATGGACAATTAATATATTTCTACAAACAATTTAACATATATTTAATAATTCATTTGAGTCTTTTTTTTTTTTTTTTTTAAATCGGATCATTCTAATTTGCAAGATTTTAAGCAAGACAATTTTAGTATGTAGTTCATCTTAAAGGGATAGTTGTAATTTTTTATTTCAAAGCTAATTTTTTATTCAAATGTTTTCAATTGAGAAATTGTTATTACAGTGTTATTATATTGGTGGTCTGGAAGAATCTGCAACTAAAATTGTAACAGAAATGTCTAAGCCTATGAGTTGGGGTCTTCCGATAGAAAAAATTTGTGAAAAGTTGAAAAAGAAGGATGAACAAGTCTGTGATCTTCGATATGGTATGTAAAAGCACATGGAAACTTTTTACTGTACTCTTTATATTAACTATTATATATAAAAATGTTAGCACATTTCTGCCACTTTATGATCCTGAATAAAATATCTTTAAATTCAAAATTATTTAACTTTTTGTAGACAATATATGAAGACAAATAATTGAAAGCATGCATATTAAAACAATATGTTGAATATTGCTCAGTGTGTACAATTTAGATTATATTTAGAAACTTCAAGACTTTATTATTTGTATAAATCGGTGAGAGATGGCAAACCTATGACCAGTGGGTCAGGCACTGACCCATGCAAGCTTTTTAACTGACCGACGTTTGCTAGGCAACCACTTGTTTGTTTATGGGGGTTTAGATCTTCTAATTTGGTGTGGATTATTTATATTTTTCAAGCACTGCATTGACAGAAAATCAATTTAATTGGTTTCTATATTATAGCCTGCAGTTTGATCATTACAGTTCCAAAGTTACACAAATGACAAATGTATATGAAAGTTTATAGTACTTGAAATAAAGCAAAAGTGTTTACAAAACATCAAAGTGTATAATTTTACATGTTTGTTGAAAAAAATCAAGAAACCAAAGCAAATAACCTTATTTAAAGCACTTTCTTCGTATAAAATGCACTTTAGTTCGGTTATGTTCAGCTGTGTTTGTAGAAAGACTTTCATAGCACTTGTATGGTCCCCTCTGTTTCACCTTGAAAGGTATCATACGCATATCTATTCTCAATACTAGCAATTTTTGGCTTGCAATTTAAGGCGTGCCTATACCAGTCAGTACCAGGGTTGAACTTGGTGGCATCCATTTCAAATGCATTAAAAAGTAATGTGTATATATATTAGGTATGTTAATTCAAAATTCCTTTTCAAATTATTGTATTCAAACATAAATATTTTTAATTGTAGCACTGTACTCGGTTGGTGGTTAAAAAATTAAAAACAGGCCATGCAAGTTCTAGGCCATAATGGTTTGATAAATATGGTGTGGTTGAAAGGAATAAAAGGGTTATATGTATAATTTGTAATGAAAAATGACTTCATACATATAATGTAAAAGACATTTTAAAACGTTGCATTCTGTTGGCATGCAAAGATGAAGAAAGGAAACATCTTTTTTACAAACAAAAAAAGAATTTTTCTTCAAAGCAGTATTTTAAAGTTTTTTTATTCCAAAAAATAGAATTACAGCTGCTAGTTTCCAAGTTACCCACTGTATTGCTCACCTCGGGAAGCCTCTTTTAGAAGGATAATTTTTAAAAAGAATTTTTAGAGAATGTAGTCCTACATTCTTTGCTGATTTTAAAGGAAAAACATAGTTATAAAGAGTATAAATGAGTTTCCCATAAGTCGCTATATAGTTAAAGATCGAGTAATAGAATTAGAAAAAAATATTTTTTCACAAATACATAATGACTTAAATTATGCAGAAATGTGTTCAATTGCTTTAGATGAGAGTAATGATGTAAATGGTTATGTACAATTATAGAGAGTTTTTGCTCGGTAAATGTATGGAAATATAAGTTTTTAAAACTAATAATGTTCAAAGAAAAGTGTACCATAATCTTGATATTTTTAAAGAATTTGATATTGCATTTAAAAGAAAGGGATATTGACCTTCAGAAAATAGTTTCTGTAACAGACGATGCACCTAGTATGGCAGGGGAAAACATTGGATTTATTCCGTATCTTAGGCAAAATATTTTGCATTCTCCGATTGAATTCCATTAAATAATAAACAAGCAAGTTTTATGTGCGAAGCATGGTTTAAAAACATTTTCCAGTGTAATGTCAGTTGTAATAAAAATCAACTTTATAAATGCAAGAGCTCATTATAAACAGCAATTTACACGATTCTCAAAAGAAATTAAAAGCTAATATTCTGGGTTTTTGGCGTACAACAACGTGCGATGTCTTAGTTTCTGTCAAGTCCTTAATCGCTTTGTAACGTTTTTAGAAGAAATTAAGCTCTTTTTAATTAAAAGACAGTAGTTTTGATGATTTTTTCAATATGTATTGGTTAAATGAACTAGTTTTAATGCGGCATTACTCAGCATTTTAATGGACTGAATAAAAAACTTCAAGGGCATCGACTAATTGTTTTGATGTTTGAAAATATTAAAATATTTGACAAAACTTCATCTTTACTGAAGATTTGGAAATGAAAATCATGAAATATTTTCCTCAATTACAAACATTTTCACAACACAATTTTTGAAAACTTTGTTGACATTCAAGAAAATGCAATTAAAAAAATATTTAATGATTATGGAAGAAATAAAACAAGCTTTTGATGAGAGATTCAAGCAATTTAAAAGTTGTCAGTCAGCCAAAATACATTTTACTTTATTTTATATCCATATAAAACGGAATTTGAATCAATGTAGTTAACCGAACTTATGTGGCTTGGTATCCATAATTTAGAAATGGGAATTACAGTCTGACCTCTATTTAACAAGGTTGCTAAATCCAGAAAAAAAAGTTAGTTTTATGGAAAATTTGCTATATAGAGGTTCATCTTTTGATATATTTTATAAACTGCAAGGAAAATGAGAAAAAATGTCGAGGAGTGCACTGTATTTTAAACATTAAGAAAATAATTTTATATTAAATTTAGTGAATTTTAAAGACATTTTCTAATGAATAACATACAAGTAATTTTAAACATACATTTTATAATTAGAAATTCTAACATCCATTACAACATGCATCCTGAAATTTAATTACTCATAAAATCTATTAATTTTGTTTGAAAAGTGCTTTGTTTCATATTATGCCTCACATCTTTGCAATCATAATCTTTTTAAATCATAAAATCATGCACATTTTTACCTGTTAGGCCAATTGAATTTTAAAGATGTTTAGTTTTAAAAATACTCAATTAAAAAATTTTAAATTCAACTCTGGTGCAAATTGGAATTATTGACCCACGAGTTAGTACTAAAAAATATAAGCAAAATTTGACCCACATCTCAAAGGTTCGCCATCCCTGGTATAAATCAACTTTTTTATTTCAGTTTTGGTCTTGCTGACTTTTACTTATCAATATTCGTTTAATTTTTTTTTTCATTTGATTCTAACAATTTAGAAACAAGCTGATATATTGAAAAGTTTTTCTTTTCCATCCTTCTACCTTGATCTACTAAATAAAATTTACCAATGCTTTTTTTATATTCAAAATATTGGAGGAACACAAATGCTTAAATTTGAATAATGTTGCTAATTTAAATTTCTATAAATGGCTTGATCTGAGTATAGAATTTATGCTCCATAAAAATGCTGCAAATTTTTGAAATAGTCTACATGTACAATTACAATTGACTATAACATGCTAGTAATTAATTCTAGGTTAAGATTTTGGATAAAGTACTTGATGTAGAAGTATGTGAATCAGATTGATGTCTTAATTTTTTATAGAAATTTTTGACTTTGAGATTAAATTTATAAAGCAGAGATCAAAATCTGCTCGTAAATAGTACAGTTAAAAAATGTTGTACACTGTCGTTGAAATTTTAAAAATATTTTTATACAAGCTGTAAAAATTCGAATATTAAAGGGCTTGCAAAAACATTTGTTCCTTAAAATGTAGTACCTACATCTAACTAACAAATCCTTTGCTATTTTTAAATTTTAAAAATGATGTGATTTTTATTGGATGGGGATGTGTTGCAGATGGATTGGATGTATACTCTTAATATAGATGAATTACAAATTGATCTAATTTTTAAATGCAACTGACAAAATTGGTTTCAGTTCTCTTTTGAAACACTTTTTACATTTAATAAAGGTATTTATTTGAAGTTGTGGACAGTCATTAAAATCTTGATAAACAAAGTTCTACTGCTTGACGGTTAAGAGAATAGTTGGCAGTTTGTATCATTATCATTAAACTTCGGACTCAAGATTTGGATCTAATGTATTTGATTTTATATCTCTGTAATGTTAATTCACTATTCTGATTATGACTTAAATGAACATTAAAGTTTACATGAAACCATGACCCGTTAGAAATTATTTATCTAATGACCCAAGTTATCACAATATATCCTATTTTTTCATTGCTGTATTCAGAATATACAAGTTATAAATATTAGATCTGATGAAATTTAGAAAATTATCGTGCCTGAGACTGTTTCGTATTGCAATTTTAAACATTCATGTTAGCTAGAGTGTTGAAATATATTTAGTGTTAAACATATTTATATTTTCTTTGCAGAAAAAACAATAGACTTGAAAACTGTTGATCTAAAGAAACTAAAAGTGCGAGAGTTAAAAAAAATCTTGTCTGATTGGGATGAACGATGCGAAGGATGCCTGGAAAAAACAGACTTTATTAAAAGAATAGAAGAATTAAAACCAAAGTACAGTAGAGAAGAACTGTAATAAATTAATATATTTTAAACAATCATAATTAGAATTTTTTCTTATTTAATGGAATTGTGCTTGCATGCAATTCATTTAATCTTTGTTTTGTACAGTGCTCACATTCTAATTTATTCACATTTTGTCCATTCAAGTATTCTCTTATGTTTTGGTTATTCAATTAGAAACGTAAATTTTGCAATTTTGAACTCGTTGGTTTTAAATGTTTCAAAGAAAATTAATATTTGTAATGTTAATATATTATGTGTATAAAATATTGAAACTAAATATTTTTTCCATGAAATGTTGGTTGTAAGCAATAAGTTATAATCTGAATGAATTTACTTGGTTATTCGAGATCTTAAAATTTATTGCATATACTTCAATAATTTTAAGAATTCTGTATTAGTTTAACCAATTTTAGATTGAAGCTTTCTATTTTGATTCAATTTTGGATAGTATCAATAGCTGATCTTTTCAGTGGCTGTTTTATTGCAGAAATTTCATAAGCCTTTAATTTGCTACAAGAAATTTTCAGAACTTGTGTAGGATAAAACAAAGCATATCCAAAGTATTTCAATATTTTGTAACTGAAAATTTTAAGTTGCCTAGTTGAAATTTTGTGGTTGGAAAAATCGACAACTTTATCTAAAAAACCAGTCTTAACACTTCAATACTCCAGAAATATTATATGGATACTTGTAACTCAAATTGTAGAAATTTCTTGCATCAACAATTTTTATGTAAGATTAAACTGAACAGAATTCTTAGTCTGTTCTGAAATTTTGTTGTTGAAAAAAAATTTACAACTTGATCTAAAAAAAAGTCTTAGCAATACTCCAATTTTATTCTGATACTTGTAACTCAAATTGTAGAAATTTCTTGCATGAACCATTTTCATGTAAGATTAAACTGAACAGAATTCTTAGTCTTTGTATCTTATTTGTAATTTTCTAGAATCCTATTTTTAATAATTGATCTTTACCTTACTTTGTCTTAATCTATTTTAAAATCAAGAAGTATAAATTTCTAACTTTAATGTAATTCTTGGGGAATGAAGTAAGGTATTAATGAATTTTTGTACAAATCTGTGTGTGTATATGGTGTTCTAAATAAATACTCCACAACTTTACTGCCTTTAAGTTAAGGTAATCGTTTATGGTGAGGTTAGTACATGATATCTTAATATACTCATTTGTTTGCAAGTGAATGAAATATGAATGTATAGTAGGAAATTTAACTGTTTTCCTATGATGCTCTTTTCTTGTGCTAAAACTACTATATGTATACCTGGTGTTAAAAGAAAATACTCTTATTACAGGTCTTATGTGTTCATTAAATCTGTGCAATTTTAAATGTAATCATTTGTCATATGTATCTGATGTTTGCTTTATGCAATCAGTGCATATAATTTATATGCAGTGAAACTAGAATAATCTTGTAATAATTTGTTCATATAATAATGAAGTTGTATTTGCAGTATTTGAGTCGTGTGCAATTGTATTTATTGTTGAATATTTGCTTTTCTGCTAGCGTCTGCATCAACGAATTGATCGATTAAACTTTAGATATTTAATCTTATTGTTAGATTCCTTCAGAGATAAAATATTTTTCTATCATTTTTGTCTAATTTAATAAGTATTAAGAACTACAAAATGAATAGTCAACTAGTATCGTTTTTGTACTGTAATATCCATCTCATTTTGCTAAATAAAATTGTTCATAAACTGTCTTGATTCTTGCATTTTTAATGTTTATGTTGTGTTTCTCCAGTTGCATATCTGTGCTGTTATATTTCAAAATTGTGACTATTTTGAATAACTTAACTATACATAAAATAGACATTCAATATTGGATTTTTTCAGTACCACTTATAATTATTCCATATATAAACTTAAAAATATATATGCATCATAATACATTGATCATCTTGTAACTTGATTCCAAAACCAGCACACAGCACTGAGGATCAGAGTTTGGTTCTGGCTGGGAAGATTAAAAATACTTATTTCACAGTTTACAATTTGTCACACATTCTAAAACATGCTATCCAATTGCATATTTCAGCATTTTACACTACCAATCTACATGTAACTAATTGTCATTAGCATGCATCTATTTCGACATATGATAGGTGATGCATTTTCATGAATTTAGGATCTATACTTGACTAATGGGGTGGCTTAAGAATCATTTTAAGATTCTCATTTCTTTGAATTCCACTGCAAGAATGATTTTCTAGAAAATCATTCTTAAAAATCTAATATTTTGCGAGAATGATTTTTTTAAATGAGACAACTTCTCGTTCATTAATTTCAAAGTTTTTACTTATTGTATTTTTCTGTTAGGATTCTCCCTTAGCCTACCTAATTGCAAAGAGGAGAGATTGTTACCATCAAACAAGACTAACCCCATATATTGGGTCCTAAGTGTGAAATTGCTTTTTGACTTTCCAGGCTCTATTGTTTCTTTATATTTTCTACATCCCTTTTAAATTTCTTTTCTTGAATTTTTGTTTTTACTTTTCATACTTTAAAGTCTCGTGTTTTCTTCATTTATGTATAAGCATATAGATTATATAGCACTATATTCTGCAAATTGTGAAAATGGTAATGTGAACTGACTTTCAAGCAAGGAATTCAGGTTTCATGAAAAATGAATAGTATGTTCATGGATATTTATATATTTCTCATACTTTTGGAATAGAATTAAGAATTTCAGATATTTTATACATATTAAAATTAATTAGTTAATGAGACTAGAAAATCTTGTTTTATGTAGCTTCATACGAATTGCTATCAATAGTGTTAGCAATACCATTTGAAGCTCATATCATCCCAAGTCTGAAAAAGTAGTGGGGGGGGGGGTTTTTTTTTATTTGAAAGAATTTTTATTTGTTTTGAGGGGGCATAAGTTAAAAAATTTGTTTCTCAGTCATTCTATTTTTTACCTTCTTACAAATATATTTTAAAATCTAGATTTTATTTTTGAATTCAATGTGTTTCAATATTTAATATAATTTTCATCTATAGCATATACCTCAGTTTTGTGCTTTATAAATATAATTACTGAATAAGAGATTAATGAACATAAATTCACACACAAAAAAAAGGATCACATTTTGAGGTTTTTTAGTTAATGTTAGTTTCAAATACAATATGAGATGTAGTTTGAGTAATTCTTGCATATGTATCATTTGTAGAAGTATCCAAGATTTTTAATGTGCATAAAAACTAAAATTTTGATGCTAGAAAAATAATTTTAAAAATTTCTCAAATCTCGATTTTTCATAACTAAAACTGATAGGTAAATTTAATAAAATCTTTTGTTTATTTTATATGCAACTTTAACACATTGACGGCCGTGGTTGCCAAGTGATGCACATTAAATCTGTCGAGAGCTCTAACGTCCTCCCGTTGGTGTGGTAGTTAGGAGAGGGGTTCCAGCTCAAGTGTCGTCCTCGTCACTTGACCGTGGTTTAAAATTAACGAGGTTCATCGTCAAAAGCCCTCGTGTAGCTGAACAGGGCTACAGTCAGCCAACTACAAGGTAACTCATAGTTTGCATTATCCTAGGAAACCAACTAGGTTACCTCTCATAGTTTATTTACTTGTCATATTTGTGCAGCTACTTTAAAATTCGTAGTATAACGGTTAATATGAATGTTGTAATGTTTGTACAATAATTTGTAAACATTAACTTTTTTTACTCTTAAAATATTGAAAGTACCATGGCAAAGAGTCAATGCGTTCGACACATTGTGTACTCTGAATTAATTTAATCTCAAGTACATTCAGAAAGGTAAATATATTTATGTACATTTATATAAAACTATGTGACGATATCAAAACGGATATTAGCGTAGATTTTTCTTATTTGATTAAAACTTTCAATTTTAATGCCTTACAGTGGTGGCCAAAATTGTGGACACTTTTTGGAAATTCTGGTTTAAACTGGGATGCTTGTAGAAAATGTAACGTTTTATACAATGCAAAATGGTATATAATTTTCTAGATAATTTAAGACTACAAAATTCAAATATTTCCAATACAGAGAAATCTCTAAAGATTTTTTGAGGCCCTGGGCCCTTATACAAAAGTAGGGCCTACCTGTGATCTTTAAAAGTAGACAGTATATAGCACGCTTTGTCAAATACTCGTACAAACGGTAATTTGAAACATATAAATGTGCACTACTCGCAAACCAGCTAAGCCGTAGGCTGCATTTCGACTAAATGATTTGAATGATTGCTTATCAAATTGGGCCTAGACATGGACAATGGTCATCACATAATAATACAGTTTTTCCACTTTTACTAGTTGACATGCAGTTTGAAAATCCCTGTTTTTCAGAGAATATATATGGAAATAATATTTGATCATTATAAAATTATCTGGTTCATGATCTTATTAAGACTGAGTCGAGAACGAAACGAGGCTATTGGTCCATGCCTTAAGACGTCCTTGTATCTTATTCTAGCTCACCTAACCTTTTCGGTAAAGTTTTTGCTAGTTCTGGTAGCCTAATGGTTATGGTCACGAACTCGTGGCCGGATTGTCGTGGGTTACAGTCCTGTCGCCACTGAAGAACCGCCGTGTGGATGGATCTGATCAACCCAAAAATCTGTCGAAGATCAATATGCTCCCGTTGGTGTGGCGTGGTAGTTAGGAGAGAAAATGCCAGCTCAGGTATCTTCCTTGTCACTCGACCAAGGTTCAAAATTACGAGGTCCGTCGCCAATAGTTATTATATTGTTTTATGATGCAACGTTACGATAACTCTCACCCCTTTTGCTCTAACAGTCCCATAAGTAAATCCTGTAAATGTGATTCATTCATATATGTATATATATATTCTCTTCAAATCTTACATATCTAATTATTAAGATTGAAGTTTCTTCCTTATAGGAAATATCAAGAGTATAGTCAATTTGGGTACCGTAATACGCAGTTTTATATCATCTTTAATTTAAGCAAGGACTTTTTTTTTCTAAAGCAGAAATAATTTATTCTTGTGATCTACGCGCTAAATGATATACGACTCCATTTAACGATTTTTTTTTTATTATTAGCTCAGAGTCTTATTTTCTTAATAGATAATTCCTTAATAGATAATATTTTCTTAATAGAAGATTTCCATTATTATGGGTTTTCTATTATTTCATGGGTTCTACGAAGTGGAAGATTATATTACATGCTAAAAGTAGAATCATATCTACGATTCTTTGAAATAGTAAGGTTAGTGATTACATTCAAAACAGTGATTTTGCAAAATCATATAATATATATATATATATAAAGGAGAAAAGCGACTCACTCACTCACTGACTGACTAATCACGAAATCTCTGGAGCTATTCAACCTATAGACTTGAAATTTGGTAGACATGTTCCTTTGATAGAGTGGACATCAGCTAAGAACGGATTTTCCGAAATTCGAAACGCAAGGGGCGTTACGGGGGGTTAAGGGCTTTAATAATAATTGTTTCCATGTTTAAACTACTTGATGTACAATCTTGAAATTGGGTAAGCGGATTCCTTTCAGAGAGTAGAGATCCGCTACAAAATGAGTTTCGTGAAAATCGACCCCCAAGTGGCGTTGCAGGGGCTTAGGGGCGTTATAGATAATTATTTCCATTTTTAAACTATTTGACGCACTGTCTTTAAATTTGATGTATCGATTCCTTTCGTAGAATAATGATCAGTTACAAAACGGGTTTTGTGAAAACAGACTTCTAAGTGGCGTTGCGGGGATTAAGGGCGTAATAGATAAATATTTCCATTTTTAAACTACTTGATCATCCTGCTTGAAAATTGGTAGGCATGTTCCTTTCATGAAATAGAGTTCCTCTAACAAAGAGTAAAATGAAAATTGACCCCGAAAGATGTTTACGAGGGGTCAAGAGGAGTTACAGAAAAAAATTCCTGTTTTTAATTGTTAGACTCATATACTTGAAATTTGTTAAGCATGTTTCTTTTGTTGAATAGGGATCCACTAAGAATAAATTTTAAGCAAATCAAGTTCTGGGGGGGGTGCAGGGGGTTACTGGGACGTATTGACAAAAAAAATTACTTTTTTCGAGCTACAAACCAATTTCACTATAATAATGAAATTTGGTTTGTATTTTTCTTCTGTTGAATTGAAATCCGCTAAGAGCGGTAATTTTGGAAAACGGCTCTCAACGGGATTACGGGGATATTGATAGTAAAACTTTTGTTTTTTTTTCTGTTAGATTTAGACTTGAAATTTGGCTTGCATGTTTAATTTACGGAGTAGAGATCCACCGAAAATTGGTTTTGCGGAAATCCACTTGGTTTTTGAGTTACGAAAGAGGAAACATCATTCTATGCTTCAATTTTAGAGATTTTTAGAAAATACAAATTAGACGAGTTCTGCCCTTTTTTTTATCAACAGGTGACAGTTACAGGTATAAGTATATTTTCAATTCAATCGAATTCTTAATGCTAGGACTTAGATTTCAATAATTTATACATATATATAAACAGTAAAAATTTATAAAACATCATGAAATACCCAGCGAAGCGGGCGGGTAACAGCTAGTATATATACTAATAGTATTAAAGGGTACACAGATGATTCGGAATTATAAGTGCCGTAGTTGCGAGGTATGGTGCAAAGAAGCAGAGAAAAAGAACAACAAACCATTAAAGAGACAGAAAACATTTTATTTAAAGGTTGTACTACAGCAGGTGTTCGAAATTACGACCAAGAGTCGTCTGGAAAAGTCCGATAGTGGTGCTGCATGTAATTCCTTACGTTCTAAAAGGATTCCTCCATGCGGTCTTGCAGTAGATGGCACTGAACGGAAGGTTTCCTGGGGGGAAAAAAGGATTCTGCTGGAAGTCTTCTTTTGCGATCCATTTCCCGAGGTAATAGGATGAACAGGTATTCAAACGAAGAACTGGTCGGCATGTTGATCGTGTATGGAGCTGCGGAATGTAATGGCACGCCGCTCGGTGGTTATACCAGGAACGTTACCTGAACAGGCGTGTTCTACATCACACGAGCTTTGCAAGTGTGAACAAAAGGGGACACGGGTCAGGTTCTGGTCACATGAATAGTTTGGTGTACGGGACTCCCGTTCCTTCAGTTAAAGATCTCATCGCTCGAATATCTTTAGCTGCTGGGAGGATACGTGATATGCCAGGAATCTTCGCGAACGTAAGAAATTCCATGCAAGGCCGATGTCAGGTCTGTCAGACGACATCTGATTGTATTTTAGAACACCTGTTTTTGTACAACCATTCAATAAAATGTTTTATGGCCCATTAATGTGCTGCTGTTTCTGTTCTTTTTCTCTGCATCATAGCTCACTACTACGGCATATGTGACCTTGCATTCCTACGTGATTCCGAGTCGTCTCTGTACCCTCTACCCACCCTGTAAGTGTGTCAGTCTGGTAGCGAACCACCCTGATTATAACTAGGACTTCTCTACTGAGCCTGAACTAAGAGTTTTGAAACATTCACATTATTTTCAGTGAGTGAGGTAATATTAACGTCGCACTGTTTAGCTACTCGAGAGCTTTTGGACATTATTTTCAGAGTTACTATTGGAATAATAATCAGTGTTTCTTATAAAAAATTATCTACTTTGATGTATTTAAAATATTAATAAGTCCTCTTCTAAATTATATACTTCTAAAAAGTCCGGTTTAGGTGGGGATTCTCTGGAGTTCCCCGAATCAAATAACAAAAACTAAATACAGGCATACCGAGAACTACTTTGAAGATTGTGGAAACTCAAAGATGAATAATAATGTATTCGATAAATTTTACTTCTCGTCATGCTGACAACGATAGGAATATTGTCAAGTTTTCGTGAGCAAGAGTACATTATTTTAATTCTTGATCGTGTTGGGTCCCTCTTAACCCTCTCGCTGTGTAGTGCTGCGTCTGCTACGTGTACTTTGCCCGTGGAAATCGCGGGATGCGCAGCGAGAGGGTTAATCGAGGGGCCCCAGTGTGTTGCAACCCCTTCCCCCAAAGCTGGCCCTGCTTCTGAATTTTGCTTGAACTTCGTTGGACACCGCGCTGGTATAACGCGTGCACTCATCCATTCCACGTCTCGCTAAAGCCTGCCTTGATATGCACGGTAGACACTTTGAACATCTGCTTTTATAAATATTTGCAAGTACTTTTTTTTGTCGATGTTCGTAATACAGCTGTGACGTCATACTTTGTCTTTCGTATTTTTCTCGTAAACTGTGGATCATACAGGTACAGTTCTTCGAAAAAATTTTATGTACTTCCAACGAGGAATCGGGCTGTGCAGAGTTAGGGCGTTATTTTTGGGACACTCTGTATATATCAAGGCGAATTCGTTTATATTCATCTGTTGGCTATGCTCCCTTCTCTCAGAAAACTGACAAATCTTTTTGAGGCCCTACCAATGGCTTTATAAAGCCTAGTTAATCATTGTCTGTTAAAAATTAGACTACAAATTTTAATAATCTCTTTCATTTTATAATCACATAATCTTTTTAAATTTTTCTCACATTGTATTGGCCATGAAGGCACTGCCCGACGTTGAAAATGTTTCACCATGAAAAAGTAGGTAGAATGTGATGAAAATGTACGGGGGGGGGGGGGCAAAATACGCATGTAAATAAATGATTTTATTTGCAAGAAGACTTTCATACACAATGAAAATACAGGAGGACCAGTAGAAAATAAGGCCATTTTTACGGCGATGCAAGCAGAAACTCCACGAGGTACAGATCCAATTAGCGTACCCATGATGTCCTGATTGATGGAGGCCCATGCAAGCCTCAACCATAATCCAAAGTACATCCTCTGATTGAGGCTAGGAAACATCAAACAAACGATGGCCAATCACAAGATATGCTGCTAGTCTTGTCTGCCATGTGCGATCGCGTGTTGTTCCTCTAAAAAATGCCATGATGTCGAGCGGTATGGTGTTCAGTAATAGAGGTTGGATTGGATCTGCTTCCGTGATCTCATCCGTAGACTTTCAGCAGAAAAAGTGATATTCACTCATTGCTGATAATCACATTGTGCCATTCAGTCGTCCAAATGGTTCAGTTCTCACCCGATTCCATTCTTTCTCGTCATTCGGTTAGCTTCATCTACAGTTTTCGTAAAGAGCTGTTTCTATGCAAGCCGCTTTTTGTCAATTGTGGTGAAACTGTTCTCCCAAATTTTGAGGTACCCAAAGTTCCCCACACATCTCGTAGAACATCGAGAGTAGTTGATTATGGGGCTCCCATATCATGCATCTCTTCGGATGTGCAGATTTGTGAATTTTATACATGCAGGTTGACCTGTTCTTTCTCTTTCGGAATTCGTTCTTCAATCCATTTATTCCAAATTCCAAGTACATTGGACACATCTACATGAGTTTTAGAAGCGATACGATGGCGAGACCAATTAGCTGTACATAAGTCTACAATTTGAGCCCTCGTAAAAATCCTTTTGCCAGAAGCTGCCTTTTGTGTCATCGACTAAGTTCATACTTGTTTTCTGTTCTGCAACGTACATGTGACGTTGGCGTGGAAGTTTGGAGAATGGGGTCACTCAGGTGTGATCTTCGTCATTTGACTTAGGTTCAAAATAACAAAGTCCGTCGATAGTAGTCCTCGTTTTGATGTAAAATAAAAATCAAATCCAGCGCAGTTGAAGTACTCGAAATTCTGGATTCCCTAGGCGGCTGACAGCAGCGATTGTTGCTTCGTCTACCCTTTTCTCCACTTTTATCCTGCGCTGTAATTACGTGACCAGTTTGGACGTCGAATCATCTCCAAACTTGTTTACCTGCATATTTTCCGACATTTGTATTTTTATGCTGTTAACTCCTTAAACCGGTCAATTGTTTTGCTCAGGATGTTTAAAAAAGGCACATTTTTTAAGCATATAATGCACATAACTAAGCATAATAATTAGTAGAATGAGAAAATGGAAGAATTTTATTTGAATTTTCAATTTTAAAGTTTTTACACTATATTTTATCTTATAATTGTGGAACACAAAACCCTCTAAACGTTTGTTTTTAAAAAGTACCCCTGCATGCAATGAAGAATGTTTCATATATCTTAAAAGAATTTCTCTCAGACTTGCAAAAATATTTTATATTCGTGCTTCTTTTTTGAACGGTTGAGGTATTTGTGTATGTCTGCATATATATATGCACCCACAAAATTTGAAGCATGGTGTAATACACGGTTTTGTATTGCAATAGGGATAGAAATGTGTAGGCGTTTTTTTTTTCCAATTATCTTTCCACATTTTCAATTCTTCTCAAGCAACAAATTGCATATTGTCTTGCCGATCCCTGTTCTTTATCAAAAATTTTTAAGAATCTAAATTTCTACCTTCAAAGAAAAATTCTCGCCATCACAAAGAAAATCCTAGATGAGAAGCATTTCAGTACCATGGAAAAACTACATCTCTTAAAAACACACACACACACACACACTAGCACTTATAATCTTACTATAAGAACTCAAAACATGTGCATATATAAGATGGAAAGAAAGAAATAGCACTGCCATACATCAATGATCCCCAACCGCCGGGCAGCGGACCGGTACCGATTCGTGGATCAAATGATACCGGGCCGCCCAAGGAACATTAAACTATTTCCTTTTTATTTGTAGTGGAGTTTGAGAGCTACTTCCCAACCACAAAAGAAAAACCCCTAAACTTGTGAGGAATTAATTTGTGACCTATTTATCCACAAATCGGTCGAATCTAGCATATCTGTGCAAGAAGATCAACTGTTGGATATCGTAAATGTAACCTGAGAACTAAGTTCGAGACAACAACTCTACCGGTGTTTTGGATAAATCCATGGTGGAAAACCCAGAGATTGCCATGACATCACTTTAATCCCTATTGTCATTTTCGACGACCTATCTGTGTGAAGCGGGGTTTCTGTAGTGATAGAGCCAAATCGAAACAATGGAATAAACTGGACATAAGCACCACACTTTGGGCGTATTGTCTCCTATTACTCCTCAGATGGAACCTTCTCGGTGCAAAGAAACAAGTTCACTGCTCTCGTCAGGACGTCTTAAGGCATGGTCCAACTGAGCCCAGGGCCTCTGCCTCGGTAGAGGGCCTCAACTTGGCGTTAATACGATCATGATTCGAATAATTTTGATCGTCAAATGTTATTTCCAGGTATATTCTCCGAAGAACTGGTAGTTTTGAACTTAATGCCAACGGGCAACGCGGTCAAGATTGCATTATGTCGTGTCCGTGTTTAAGCCTAAGCCTGCCACTAAACACCATCATGACTTATTTATCAAAAGGCGGAAGTCTGTTTGTGCTTAGGTTTGTGGGATTGTAAGTCACGCATATTTATTAGTTATAGTTACCGTTTGTACGGGCATTTGGCAACGCATGTTATACATATATGCTGCTTATTTAAAAGGATCACTAGTGGACCTAGGTAGAAAATTTTCGGAGAAAACTTTATTCCAATTAAAAAATAGCGGTAAGACTATATTATTGTGTCATATCCGTCGTTCTGCCTAGACCTATCCCCATACACCACCGTTTAAGCGAAATGCAGCAGTTGATCGAGTCAGTTTGTTGCTAGGTTTGTGAATGTGAGTCACGTACAGGTATTTGTTATGGATTATCGTTTGTACAAGTATTTGACAATGTATGTTATATATTGTCTACTTAAAAGGTTCGAAAGTGGGGCCTATTTTTGCATAGGGGTCCAGAGCCTCAAGAAATCTTAAGACTTCCATTACTCTCGTTGATTTAGCGTTCTAATCAATCAAATTGTTAAATCAACTTTATATTGATTTTTAGTTTAACTTTAATTTTGAAGTATTGTTTAAATACAATTATTAAATCAAAACAATCTGAAATAAAAACAATCAACATCTTCCCCTCCCCTTAGTGGGTCATGGTAAAATTATCAAACGTTGACTGGTCCGCGGTGATAAAAAGGCTGAGAAACGCTACCTTATAGAGTTGACCCTCCAGTATTCAATCAGAGAGCCGCCTCTCAGCTCTCTCCCAAGCGAAATATACTCATAACCTTCAAGCAACTTTCCACTACTGGAACGCCCACCATTTCCTCTCCACCAATCACAGTGCAAATACGCAGAACGAAAAACCCCACCATCGCCGATTCCACATCAAAGACCATCAGATATGGGATGGAGGGCTGCAAGCAGCCCGGATGCCGACAGACCAACCGCCACCTTATAGAGTACGGGCAAACTGGTAGCGGTCAACTCTTGGTGTACGGGCAAACCGGTTAAGGGGTTAAATCTTCATGGTGTTGCATTTTCTATGAAAATAGGGAAACTGGTACATTTACATAAACTAATCCGATTACTCAAAAAAGATTTTTCGTCTCTGGTAAAATGCCGGAAATAGAAGATAACTGAAAAGTACTGTCTTCAGATTATACACTGGTTAAAGTTAAGCATAACTGATAATTATGTGAATAAAGAAGGAACTGTAAATCAGAATGGCGGGAAACGTGATATGCGAGTGTAAAATGGTTATAAAATAAGGAAGCAAATCAAAAGAATGATAATAATTAATTTTATTATCCAAAGTAGCGTTTGAAAGAAAACTGAGCACAGCAAGGATTCACACTTTAAAAAAAAAAATGAAAGAAAACATTAAACAAAATGCTGATGCTGCAGTTTAATAAGGCGTGGGGTCACCTCTGACAGCCAGGCACGCTGCACAGCGATTTACCACTTGCTATGAGATGATGAATGAGTTGTGGGCTCAAACGGTTCCAAGCTTCTTGGAGAGCTCTCTTCAGTTCGGTAGTGGAGCTTGGTGGGTGCGAAAGGGCTGCAATTTGTCTCCCGAGCATATCCCATACACACTCGATAGGATTTAAATCAGGGGAGTTCGCAGGCCATGATATGTGCGGGATGTTTTCCGTTTCAAGGAAGTCATCAATCAGCACCACTCGGTGACATGGCACATTATCATCCATGAATATGAAGTAAAGGCCGGCAGCACCTCGAAACAAGCGAACATAAGGCTCAAGAACTTCGTCTCTGTATCTTTGAGCAATCACAGACCCCGTGTCAAAGAAATGGAGGTCTGTGCGGCCGTCCATCATGATGCCTGCCCATACCATTACTCCCCTTCATGGAAAATGATGTCTTTCCGTTATGTTTCTTGGTTCAAAACGTGTTCCACGTTCTCTCCATATCGTTCCCCGCTGAGAATCGCTACTCAGACTAAACCGGGACTCGTCACTGAACATCACATTGACCCACTCTCCCACACTCCAATGTTGATATTTCAAACTCCAGTTCAAATGAGCGCGTTTATGCGCAGACGTGAGGGGAATGCAAACTGCTGGTCTTCTGGCATACAGGCCAGCATGATTGAGTCTCCTGTAAACAGTTTGTCTCGAAATTCGTATTCCTGTGGCGACTGTGAGCGCCGAACCCAGTGCTCTGGCAGTACTGCCCCTCTGACGTCGCGCACTTATTACCAGATATCGGTCTTGGCGAGGGGTTGTGACTCTTGGTCGACCTGATACTGGTTGTCGGGTAACATCTCCCGTTATTTGAAACCTCTGCCACAGTCTTGAGATCACAGACTGGTCCACATTCAGAATTCGAGATACTTCAGTTTGTGATCTTGAAGATTCCAGCATTCCAACGATTTTTCCTTTCGTAAACATGTCCAATTGGCGTCTTTGTGCCATTATTCACCTTGTTTGATGGTTGACAACGTTCCTTCGCACAGCAGTTGCATGAAACTTGTCTGAACTGCCTATGCTGCGTGAATCGGTTTCTCCGCGTTCCGACATGCGCCAGTGTTTCGCACAGGACGTAGTCGACTGAAAATTTTTGCATAAACCCAATGTTTCTTCTTCACCTAATTAATATCCGCAAGAAATTTGGAATAATTTTACGAACATTTACTCCATGTTTTTCACATTTTACGATTTATGCTTAACTTTTGGACACCAGTGTATATGCATATTGAAAAACTGTTTACGCACATGTGTGTTGCTAAGTTGTGAGATCAAGTGAAAATGAGTTATGACTTAACTCATGAATTTTGCTTTCAAACACTTATAGTAGACCATGGTTGTTTAAAGAGATATTTTTGCATACTTCGCTTTGTGTACATTAGAACATCTTTATTTTCTCACTCAAATATTTGTGCTGATGGTAAATTTCTTAATTCGTAGGTATCATTAACTCCTTTTCATATTACTCAAAAATCCCGATTTTAATAACTTTTTTTCTTTGTTTCTTAATACTACAATAGAAAGAAAAGAACTAAGTGCTCACCAGACTGACATTTCTGCTGTAAACTATTCAAAAACTTTCGTACAACTATTATTAAATTTATGTATGTATGTATGTGCATATAAAATTGCCATAATTTTTTATTTTTTAAAATTATACTGATTTTGTTAAACCAGTTATTTTAAATTATACCATGATTTCTACAAATATAGATTATGATTTAAGTAGCATTAGAATTTAATGCAAGTTGGACTAAATCTCCACGTACAATTTAACACCTTGGTTATATTCTATTACCTGAAAGTTAACTCAAGGAAAGACGTAGAAAAAGTCTATAAATGAAATGGCTTATATTAGATGAATGCAACCATATTTTTATAGTCTTTTTTCAATGATATTTAGTAAAAATTGTGTATGTATATATATATAGTGAAAATCCCTCAACACGAAACTGATAGGGAGGAATTTTTTTCGCGTTAAAAGAATTTCGTGTTAAAGGATATTAAAAAAACAATATCAATAAAATTAAGTTTATTAGAGTTTATTTTATTTAGATAGATTTGTATATATGCATGTATTCAATAAAAACCATGAAACAAAAACATTTACAAGAACTTAAAGAAATTTAATGCAAAAATTTAAAGTTTTTGAAAAATAAAACATTTAATGAGTTTTTGGAAAATAATCTGATATTGTTATTTACAGTGCCCTTTTTAGATTCAAATTGTGGTGATGGGATAACTGGGTAACTGGGACCCCACTCACTCTGCCCGGCGCGTCTCTTAGTGTGGGAGGAAACATAGCATCACCAACAAACGCCATAAGAACAAATATATTTATTCAAGTTCTGAACAAACACTTAAACAATCACAAGTTTAACTATAAGAAGAAACCTAGGAGTGATCTCTTGAACTTCGATTAATCCTAATATTCAATTCTAAGTAAACCCGACTACCAGAAATGGACAAGGAGAACGATCACTAACGAACCTCAGGTCAATACTGAATCCACTATCTTAAATCTTCAATCTAATAATTTAATCTCAGAATTTACACCTTTTAAACGCGCGCTAAGTTCGTGAAGTAATTCTCCAATGTTAAACTTACTTGACAGCTTCGCGGCTCCTTCTCCTCTCTGCATCTACAAAACCTATATATATATATATATATATATATATATAGGTTGTTTTAGGCCTAACTTTTCAATATTTGTATGTTTTCCTGTTATGTATAAAATTTCTGCTGAACAGGGGAAGGTGGATCCATAAAATATATTTAACCCTAATTTGCTGGTCCTAATTCAGCAACAGCTTTAGAAATCATAACAGATCTTCATTTTAGTCTATTGACTCTTTTGGCTTCTTACATTTTAAAGTTCTAATTCTGTTCTATGTTATACATACACGCTTAGTTAATTCTTCTATAATAGACTCTTCCATCATTTTTAAAGTATGTTTCTTGAAATCTGGTTTGGATCTTCTGGCTTTGTTAGTGATATTATTTTGTATTATCAATTTTATTATGCCATGTATTTCTTTCATTTTATGTTACTATATATATATATATAGACTTTATATAGTCGAACTAATTAACATATATCTATCACGTGTTTTTCCTGAAAGGCTGTGAATTAGTAGTATAAATGCTAGCCCCAAAGTTTTCCCAAGAGGATTAGTTAGAATATCTCGCGAATAGCCCCGTCACAAAATATTCAACAAATTTTTCGATGTCATTGTCCATTTTGTTGTACATTTCCCCATTGGATGTGTGTTTAAATAACCGCGAGTCCTTTTCATAATGTTCCCCGTTTCGGATGATGTGGAAAAGGAACTGCATTATTCATTTCATTTTTATCATCGGAATGCGTATCAATGATATTTTTTAGGCTTTTAACAAACTCCAAAATGTCTTTGTCTACCATAAAGGGGGCTGTAACTGTCACTATCAACCGCAACGAATTCTTCCGGTGTTAATGTAGGACAGTCCAAACTGGCAGATGTTTATCGTATTTGTTCATTCTCAGAAGGAAATCTTTCTGTGTTAAGTGATTTTTCGTTTCGTGTTAAGAGAAAAAAATGCATGAAAATACATAGTAGTTTGACCTAACCATTGCATTATTTCATGTTATCTGATATTTCGTTTTAAGCGTTTTTACGTTAAATTTATTTTACTATATATGCATTCAGTTTTCGTGTAGAGAGTTAATATTAACGTCACACTATCCAGCTACACAAGAGCTTTTTGGCGATGGACCTCGTAATTTTGAACCATGATCAATTGACGAGGACGACACCTGAGCTGTGGCATCCATCCTTTCTACCTTCCACACCACATCAATGGGAATACTTTTGAGTCTCGATATATTTAAGTGCATAGGCCCTTTCTACACGGCGGGTCTTCAGTGGTATTAGGCTCGAACTCATGACACGCCAGTCACGTTCAGTTTTGTGTAAGTATTATGCAATGCCCCCCTCATTTTTGATATATTTTAAATTTCGATCAATTAAATCTGTGTGCGCTCATGATAGCCTAGTTTTGTTATGTTAGCGAGCTTTGATGTTCAAGTTCAAATTCCACTAATACGAAATTGAGTCTTAAATTTCTGTTATGAAGTATTATGATTATCAAGAACATCGAATAGAAGG